>APFE030476306.1:0-28550 GCA_000404065.3 Pinus taeda | reverse complement strand
TTAACATGATGCAAGGCCTCGGGTCTCCTTAAGATTGAGTCATCAGGTACCACGATTTGGCACTTTGAAAGACCTCATAATGTTAGGGTGGAACATCCCTGGTAGCTTGAAATACAATTCATGAGCTTCATATGAAGAATGCCTAGTGTACCAAGTCATCTAGAGTGACACTGCTCGTCTTATGCACAAATTTGACATATACTATTGACTGTGGATTATTGTAGTTATGTTCCTGGTATTTCCTTGTATAAGCTATGTTAACCTATACTATCACTGTGGCTTATTAAAAATCCGTTTTTGGTGTTTCCTTGTATATGTTCTGCTGTTACTGCTGCTGTCCCTAGAAATTATGCTATACCCTCTTTAAGGACAGTGCAACTGATAGTTTACTCTGTTACTTTGTTCTCTCTATGTATGCCTTTCTAAGTACTGTGCAGTGGTTAGTTTTCTCATGCATATGTATACAACAGAGTAGAGAACCCCATACTGAATTAATGGTAGTAGCTATACTCGACTGTTTTACATAGACAACAAGAGAAAATCAAGACTATGCAATTTCTGTAGCCTCAAATTACCTTGTCATCTTGCACAGTCATAACATATTGCCGTTCAAGTATGTGTTGTCCCACCATAATATTTTGGTTAATTGCTACGTCTTATTTCATCACGAAGTTTTGCGACGAACTAATGGTACGTAAACTCAATCTGCTGTCATTATGTATTCATGATGGGGCATGCTATCAAGTGTGATAGTTTTTCTCCACCCTGGGCAGGACATCTTTCTTATAACTGGTTGGAAATTATGTGATATATGATTGTAACACTGAGCATAGTATACTGTTACAAAATGTGCTATCATTAATTATTCATGTTGGGGCGATGTGTCATGTGTAATTCTCCATTCCAACACAGGGTATGATGTAACACTGAGCATAGTATACTGTTATGAAATGTGCTATCATTAATTATTCATGTTGGGGAGAGGTGTCGTGTAATTCTCCATTCCAACACAGGGTATGATGTAAAATGTGTAGCCTTTGATCTGTTACTGGGCATAATGCATTGTTAGAATAACATGTTGCTATGTGTTCTGTTACTTACGTTGGTTTGCCCACCATGCATTTAGTAATTAGTATCTATTACATGTGTTTTAGTAATGTGCATTATGGTTCTATGAGCTACCAAAATTGGTTAATAATCGATTGTTGTATCTACTGTACCTCTATTCCTAACATTTTCATTAAGCTCTCTTGACCTATGCTCTTACTGAATTGCTGCACAACTGTTGAACCTTTCTTCACTAGTACATATATATGCTAGTGAAGAAAAGTTCAATATATTGCAGTTGACAAAGTATACAGGGTTCGTGTTCAATGGCATGCTGCCATGTATAGTGATTAATGATGTCTTGTGCACGTTAACTTACCACAGGGCATGCAATTGTTTTAATTCTAGTTTGCTTTCAACTTGTCCTATCTATATTTTTAACCCATTCCGTAGCAATTGGAGAACATCATTCTCTAACCATAAAATCTGCAAGGTTAAATCTCGAGTTCAAAATTAGTTGCAATGACGTTATTTATATAGTTCATAAGATATGTGATCTGTATGTGACATTATGTATATAGTGCATAAGAAATGTGATCCTTTGAACGAGAAAGATAGCTGGTTAATGATGTTTGAATTGCTGGTCTTTAACGTTTCCATAAGAAATGTGATCGTGTGAATGGGAAAGATAGCTGGTTAAGGATGCTTGCATTGCTGGTGTATAACATTTTCATCAGAAGTCAGATTGTTAATGTATTAGATGTAAAGTCTGGCATATTCTCTTCCAATGAGGGGAGTTGGTTGATATTTTAGTCATATCCAACATATGGATGCCAGGAATCAATTTTTGTACAAATAAACTTACTCCACCACTGGCACAACCGAGCAAACCAAAATTAGATTGCCACAAGCAAATAGAGGCATCACAACAGATTGAGTAGTTAGAGCCTGAGGATAATGAGGTCATGAAGGACCATAATAGGATTAAGGTGTATAAGAGGGACCACCATACTGATATAATCACGTATAGGTACACTTGATGACCGGAGAGAAATTCATAACACAAGTTTTAGATTATAGGAAAAGGTTTGCCATACAGCCTATAACACAAGTTTTAGATTATAGGAAAAGGTTTGCCATACAGCCTTGTCAGACCTAGACAAGGGTTCCAAATGCCATGCTTAAGGGGTTTAGTGCAGCTGCACAAAGCATAAGCACACGAAAAAACAAATTATCCTTCACATAGATCTCAGAGAAGTCCCCTTGAAATCATATAAAAAAATGGGTTGCATGCATAATGACCAGATAGGATTGGCATTATATGACAATCCCCTTGTTTTAATAATCCCTCTGTTTAATACATGTAGGTAGAGGGAAATCTGTTAGTATGCAATGCAACTTTCACCTATTCAATACGGTCATCACCATTTGACGTCCAATGCCATTATCTATGGGGCAGGAAGGTACCTGTGGTGCATCATGCTAGCTCATTAGCTCAGTCTCAACAGACTTAGAATGTTTAATACTTCTAATCCTTCAAGGAATGGTGTTACATTACAAGCACCCTAGGGATAAAAGGATACCTACTCGAAGGAGAGGACCAAACCATTTAATACACCTAGCAAAAAAAAAAGGAGGCCAGGGGTGCGTGTGTTACAAGTGGTATCACAGCGCCAAGTTTCAACATTGGGCCTCGGGGTAGAAATAATAAACAAATGTATTAATGAATTAAATTGTTCATGTATGTATATGTGTGCTAGTTGGTATTAACAACTAGAAGTCTAGAAGACATTGGTATGATGCACCTCTATCTATATAATTGATAGTCGCATGCCTCTATGTCAACACATCACAGGCACCCATAGGACAGGGGAATGAACAACAAGATGGTCGAGTACAACTTCGACAGATCCCAACACGAGCTAGAAGAAAAATCTGTCAGATGGGAGAGGCAAGTTGATCAGCATGGAGAAGGAGACTCTCTTGACTAGGTAGGTACCTTGAAGATTCTCAAGAATAAGCTAAGAAGTTACAAAGCCGACAATTAAAGGCTGGTCAAAACCCAAGAAAGACAAGCAAAAGTCATTGTTGCTATCTTACAAAGCCTTTCAGAATTATGGAGGCAAGGACAAATATGGACCGGGGGTCAATACTAGAAATAAACAAAGATGCAGGGGAGCAAAGGAAGAGACAAATGGAGCAGATGGAAGCCAATCCAAGGAGAAACATAGATTGGAAAATGAGGATACAATAAAAGGAGGTACTTTAGTAAGTACCCTTGATTGGGGAATTGGTACACCTAGACAAGATTTTGATTCTCCTCCCACGAAGCATTATCATCATCAAAACAGGAAGTGGGCAAACTACATGCTGAAAGAGTTCAAGAAGGCAAAGCCCCCTACCTTTGACAGAGAAATGAGGAAATCTTAAGATGTAGAAGCCTAGTTGCTAGGAATGAGGAAATTCTTCAAGATTCACAATTATTCCGATGACATGAAGGTTAGGGTGGCCAGGTTCAACTTGAAGGGAAAAGCAGATATATGGTGGGAAGACGTGAAAAATATACAGGAAGAAGATCTTACATGGTCTGAATTTGAGGAGTTGTTTCAGAAAAAGTACCCGTTAGAGAGGTATTTCAATAACAAAGCAAAATGATTCTATGAGCTTGGGATTGGACAAATGTTGGATGATGAACGTGTCACTAAATTTCTAGAGTTGTTGTGATATGTACCCTACTTGAATGATGAGAAAGCAAAAGTCCAAATTTTTATCAGTGGACTACTGTAGTGTTTCAAGGATAGCATTGAATTTGATGAACCTTAGACATTAGAGGATTCCATTGGAAAATTGAAGCATCACTATGAGCAGTCAAGATGCAAGCCAGAATTTAAGGGTGGTTGGAGGCCAGAAAATAACAAGAAGAACAAAGAAAGATGGCATAAGAGAGGAAGGAAAATGCAAACCACATGTAAAAAGGAAGGTGCAACCTCAAGCAATACAGACCGACTTCAACCAAAGTTCAAACTAACTGAAAAAGGGCATGTGCATCAACCCATAGGAGGAAAAAATAGATCGGATGATAAGAATCCATTGCAATCTTTGACATATGGAGGAAATCATTGTAAGATAGATTGCCCGCAACAAAAGATTTCTAGGCCACAAATCTACATCATACAAGAAGCTCGCATTGTGGGGGATGTAGCCCAGAGTGTATCTAGGATATATGCCATTGTGGACAACAGGTAGGTTGACCATCATGCCTCTATCATTGAAATGGAAGGTAAAATTTGGAATCAAACTTTTTATATTCTAATTGACCTTGGGTCCAATCACAATTATATTAGATTTGACCTTGTAGATCACTGCCAGCTAGCCAAAGAAACCCATGCGGAAGCATGGCTGGTCCAGCTAGCCACAACGATAAAGAGAAGAGAGCCAATGGGTGAAATCGTGTGCATTTGAACTAACAACATGGCAACTGTAACCAACCTTAATCTTCTTCCCCTGGGTGCATATAGTATGCTATTGGGCGTGGATTGGTTGTATGCCCATCAGACAAAAGTAAATTTTTATGAGAAGGCTATTGAATGCCTAGATCAGGCTAGAGAACAAAGGATGCTACAAGGAAAAAGAAAACCTACCTTTGTGAGAATTATCACAACTATGCAAGCTAAGCGTAGCCACAGAAAGGGGTGTACCCTATTTGCCGTACACCTCCAGAAATGCAGAAGCTAATAATAATGCAGGAAAAGAAGACAACAAGGTCCTGGATAAATATATTGTTCTACAACAATATTGAGATGTATTCCCTCTAGACATCCCTGGTCTATCCCCTCATAGGGAGGTATAATTTTCTATCGAGTTGATGCCATGAGAAACACTGACATAGGATGAGTACTCCTGAGTTGGTAGAACTCAAATTACAATTAAAGGAGATGCTTGATAACCGGCTACATTGGTCCAAGTGTGTCTCCTTGGGGAGCACTAATATTATTTGTAAATAAAAAAGATGGCACACTCAGATTACGCATTGATTACAGGCAATTAAATAAGGTGATTGTTACTCAACACCTGTGGGTGACCTCTATAGGAGAAAATTTCTCCTAGATTTGTCTTCAGACAATAGCCAACAACCCCTTGCAGCCACCAGATTGCTCGATATGCCACCATTATTTGACACCTGAGCCAGCCATTATGTGCCCTCGCCCATCTGTTATGATCGTATGTTTGAAGGTGGGCCTTCCAACCTTGAAGGTATGACTTTTCATTACGTAATTGGGTGTTTATGCTTACTTTTCTTGGGCACACTTGGACATGGATTAGTGGGGGGATTCAACGGAAAGAATGGGCTTGGATTGTACTCTCGTTCCCTTGTCCCAACTCGGTGGTTAGTCTTGTATCCTAGTCCTGTGGGGTCTCCTCTATTGGCTACTAGCTTTAGGAGTGGCTCTACATGAGAAGCCCTAATTTTGGTTGCGTGGTCCTGCTTCCCAACACCATATATCTTTCATTCCTGCCGTTCATTATAACCCCTTTTCACACTTTTCCCATTCGGGTCCACATTTGTCCATTAGGTCCACAAGGAGTTAGCCTCCTTCTCCCTTTGTCCACACTTTGGGTTGGGGCTGAAACAATGCCCCAAAGGTTGATGCAACTAAAAGAAAGTTAAAGCATAATTTGGCCACTTTCAACAAGAAATGTACCATAAAATGCAAAATATGGCCAAGACATAAAAAATTTAGCATGTGGGAAAAAGCTAAACACGAGCTCTACCCGCTATCATTATGGCCATCACCCTGGTTCCTAGGGTCCTTATGAGTGCCCCCTGTATCATTAATGAATCCATGATTGTCCCAATCCCTGGTGGGTGATGATTTGCTCGACCTTAAGGGGGTAATTGCTGCTTCATCATACACATCATGCTCTCATCCCCTATAGCCCCAAGTAGTAAAAGAAAGAACAATCAATAAAAGGCAAAAGGCATATGAAGAAGAGTGGAAAATCAAAGGCCCAGGTAATCATGTCCCGCGATTGTTCCTTCCTACATCCATATACCCAATGTGTAGGCTCCCTTGATCATCGCTACCCTTGTACCATGGCATGTGGCTTGGAGCCTTCCCTTTGCCCCCACTCCGTTCCATCATTATTTCACATGACCCTTGTCATTTGATGGATGTACCATGGACTTGTCACTCCCTTAAAGGTTGAAACCACCTAATAGGGTCCTTTATTAACCTCTCTTATCAAGCTTGGTAACACCTGTACATTCTAAAGCCCATTTGGAAGGGCATGCCACTATGAAGTGTCCATTTTTTCCATTGATTAGCAAGCTTATTTATTCAATTGCACTAATGGATTGTTGTACTAGAAGGTGAGGAGACACATTGGATCTTATACAGGATTGCAGGTGGGTCTCCATTTTGGACTTGGTCTCCCTATACGGGGTCCAAGCCCTCTAGAGGTCATAATGGCACTTGTAAGGTGAGCATTGAGAGCCATTAGCCTCCACCACAACAGAGCATTGATTGCCACACCATGGGCTTCTTCAACATCGCACATTGCTTGTTTGTAACCCAACCATACAAAGATGATGATGCACTTAGACGACGTTGCTCAGCCAACCACACACTTGCACCAACACTTGGCTGTTGATCTAGGGCCCAAATGGAGTTTTGCCTCATTTGGAGAGACACGGGAGGGCATGCATCACCTTCTATCCCTCACTGATGGAGCATCAACTTGTATTGAGCCATTGGAGACCCATGAGACCATTGATTGTGCCCCACAACCACTTGGGAGCACCACATGTTGTTTTGATTGGAAATCAAAGGGCCACCCCCTTGATCATCATTTTGGAGCCCTCCTCTTCATCATGGCACTAAGAGGACTCATTCTGGCCTTCCAACGACCCTCTTGACCATTATTATATCATTTTGACTAACTTTGGATGGCTTTTTTTTCACTTATTAAGCTATTTGGTGTGATTCTCACCAAAAGAGATGTTATTTGCACATTAAAATATTATTTGGGGCCTAGTTAGGCTAATTCAAACTTGTGAAGGCTCATATAAATAAAGGAGAGCCTCATTTGTATTGGATCATCATCACTCGACTTGGATTAGCTCTCTTAAAGAGAATTTCACACTTTTTCTTGGTTGTCTATTGGAGATCAATTGATGCATTTCAATACCTTTGGAGCTGGAATTTTCGTTCTCTTGGAGCCATCTTCTTGATTATGGATTTGGATGTATCTCTTGTTGTCTTGTAAGTAATCTTGTGAAAGATTTGCATAAAATGTCTAATGTGTGGAAATTTTGTATCTAGCTCTTTCTTTTGTGCCTTAATTATTGAATATCATTGTAAAGGATTGTTAGATTGCAAATTATAACAAGTAGATGAATGTTCCTAGTGGAGTAGAACTTGTTTTCTTTCCATGAAAGTCCATAAAGATTGGGTGGGTAAATGCTAGAGAGTGCTTGCTAGGGCATCATTTTCTAGCCTCCTTGAAGAAGATTTTGGCTAGATTTCGAATCACAGACTCCATAGCCCAAGGTCAAGGCACTGATTCGAGAAATCTTGGCAATCACCCTCGTTTTCTTTTTCTTCTTCTCCTTTTTCTAAATTTTTCCCCTAACCCTGTATGGCTAGCTAGGGCTTGATGCGAGTTGCTTTGGAAGGGTGACTTTGGAAAACCGTATGGATAGACAACTGCATTGTTGTTTCCCCTCTTGATTCTTCAAATTTGAGCCTATTGCCATAGTTGGATTTGGAGAGAATCAAGCCCTAGTCGTATATCTAAAAATTATCTTGAACATCTTGGTTAGTGGTCTCATTTGAGGGTTTTGCACATAGTGTTTGGTGGAATAAATCATTCTAAATCCTTTCTCTACTCACCTTGACCTAGTGAGCTCCTTGGAGGTCCTCATCTCGCGATTATCCATAAACCCTAGGTCTTGTGTGGACCCAACCTAGGTCTCTCAAATTAGGAAACACATTTCCCAAAACAATTCCTTATTTCTATGAGCTTATTTGAGAAGTCCTATATCATTTGGTGATCTTGACTCTAGGCATTCCTAACCTTATTGTAACATCATAAACTCCTAGATCTTGATTCTTGCCTTTAGCTCTTTCTTGGAGAGCCATTAAGCTTCATTGAAGCAAGAGAGCCTTATATTGAGCCTCTCATTTGAATGGGACTTGGAAATCACTACAGACCACATCATTGATCCATCATCCTAAGTGATTTCCTCAACACTAGGGTTCCTCGCGTTGGTGAAAATCTAAAAAGAGAGGGGGATGCAAGATGTGGTGACAAGGGGCCTTAGTCCCAAATTGTTGTTGTGCCCTCTAGCTTTAGCCTGCAAACTGGGCATGCTAGTTTTTTCAACAACAATGACCATCGGAATTAACCCCTTGCCGCGGATTGATGACTTATTCGATCAGTTGAGAGGAGTAGCGGTCTTCTCCAAAATAGATCTGAGATCAGGATATCATCAAGTGCTCATCAAGGAGGAGGATATCCATAAGATAGCCTTTCGAACAAGGTATAGGTACTATGAGTTCATGGTGGTCCTCTTTGAGCTTACAAATGCCCCAACCGACTTTATGTGCCTAGTGAACAACGTATTGCACCCTTATCTACATAAAGTTGTGATTGTTTTTGTCAACGACATATCAGTGTATTCAAGAACTAAGGAGGGACATGAAGAACACTTAGTAGCAGTACTACAACCACTAAGGGAACATAAGCTCTATGCAAATCTGAGCAAGTGTGATTTCTTTGAATCCCAGATCCATTATTTGGGACATAGTCTCCATGGATGGGATAACAATGGATCCAGAAAAGATCAAAGCCATAACGGAGTGGCCAACACCAACAAATGTAACAGAGGTAAGATCATTCATGGGAGTGGTTGGTTACTGTAGGCAGTTTATTAAAAATTTCTCCAAGATTGGTAGTCCAATCACCATCCTACAACAATAGGGGAAGAAGTTTGAGTGGACAACTGAATGTGCAACCAATTTTGATCAGTTGAAACGATTTCTCACCAATGCACTGGTCTTAAGGATCGCTAATTTAGTCAAAGACTTTGTAGTTTGCACTGATGCCTGCAAAGGATTCAATGGGGTCTTAATGTAGGATGGACAAGTGGTTTGCTATGAGTCACAAAAGCTGAATGAACATGAGCTAAATTATGTGATGAATGACTTGGAGCTAGCCGCTATTATCCATGCATTAAGAATGTCGAGACATTACCTCCTCGACATAAGATTTACGTTAATGACTGATCATATAGCACTGAAATACTTGTTTGACCAACCTAAATTGAATGTGAGAAAGGCTAGGTGGTTGGCGATACTTAGCGAATTTGACTTTGAGATCCAATTTATAAAGGGAAAGGAGAACATGGTCACCGATACGCTTAGCAGAAAAGTGCAAATAAACCACCTAACGACCATTAGCTCTTATGGAAGTAACCTTGGAGAACGAATTATAGATGCAAGACAATATGACGAGCAATACCAACAGATAAAGGAAGAGTTACAACAAGCTGACAAGGGAGAGAAGAGTGAGGAATATCACCTCACAAAAGAGTGTTTGATCAAATTCAAAAATAGGATCTATGTGCCAAATAACAATGAATTAAGGAGGGTCATATTCAAGGAGTTCCATGCCAACCATATTTTGGCTATCCAGGATATTAGAAGACCCTCACAACCATCAATTTTTTTTATTACTGGCCTAATTTGAAGAAAGAGGTAGCAGACTTTGTTGCAAAATGTATGTAATGCCAGTAGGTAAAGGCTAAATGCAAACACCCATCAAGATTATTATTGATTATTCCCATCCCAGAATGGAAATGGGAAGTGATATCCAAGGATTTTATTACAGGATTGCCAAGAACATCTTGGCAACACGACGCAATGATGGAGGTAATTGACAAATTGAGCAAGGTGGCTCACTTTGTAGTAGTCAAATTCACCAATTCAGCCAACGAAATAACCCAAATCTTCATCTGGAAAATTGTGAGACCATGCGATTCCCAAGAAAATCATCTCTAATAGAGACACTAAGTTCACCTCAAGATTTTGGAAGGAACTATTCGTAGGCTAGGGACAAAATTGGACAAACAGAAAGAACAAACAGGTTCCTAGAAGATATGTTGAGGATGTGTGTGATGCCTTAGCCAAAGAAATGGGAAGAATACCTCCCACTCATAGGGTTTGCTTACAATAATGGGTGTCAGGAATTTCTGAAGATGAGGCCCTTCGAGGCATTGTATGAGAGGTGTTGTAACACTCCTATTAGCTGGAACGACCTAGTAAACAGGGTTTTAATTGGACCTAAAATGTTGAGGGAATTGGAACAAGAAATGCAGGCCATTAAGAAAAATTTGAATGTGACACATGATTGACAAAAGAGTTACGCCGATCAACATAGAGTGCATAAGGAATTCCAAGTTGGGGAACATGTATATTTGCGCATTAGACCCAAAAAGAGCTCACTGAAGATTGGGTTATGTGCCAAGTTGGCACCCCAATTTTGTGGACCTTTTTGAAGTACTAGAAAGGATTGGTCGGTGGCTTACAAATTGACCTTACCTCCTTCAGTAAAAATTCATGATGTCTTACATGAATCCTTGCTTAAGAAATATGTGCATGATCCTAATCATGTCATTGATTGCTTTGTTCTACAAGTGGAGCTAGAGGGGAAATTCCAGCCAGAACCATTATGCATCCTAGAACAGATGAAACTCATGCTCCGGCACTGAGCAATGTAGTAGGTTAAAGTGTAGTGGAGACACTTTGGGATTGAAGAAGCTACACCGAGACCAAATAAGCCCATATATGCTTATAGGAATTGATGTTCGTATGACAAGTGAAGATATAAGTACTCAAGGATCCCTCAAACACGCTCGTAGATATTTACGAGATTATTAGCACATGGTTGAGGAGATTTTTCTTCACACCTTGCTGATTCTAGAAAAGGCCCTGGGAGGTTGACAAATGGCAGGAAACGAATAGGCCTACAAAACTGAGTAGTAGTGATAGGGGCACACCATTGGGTGGTCTAGAGGGGTTAGGCCTTAACTAACTAGGGGGAAGTGTTTGGACAGTAGAAAAGAAGGGGAGATCAAGCCAAGAGGTGACACGAGAATACAAATGGAAGTGTGGTAAGAGAGGAAAAGAAGAAAACAATAGCAGGAAAAACAAGGAGAGAAGGTCAATATTGAATAAGCATCTAAAGCGCATAATTCAGGGCATTCATTGTCAAGGAAGGAGAGGCACGAGTTTGGAATCGGGTGGTCGACTTGACGAGGGCAGCAGGGGAGACTTGCAACACTAGAGGTTAGTCACAGTGAACTCGCAGAGAATTATGCCATAGATTCTTATTGTTTTTGTGCCTGGATGCTAGGGTTTATTTTAGCAGACAATATTGTGTTTGAAACTAGGTTAATTGAGGTATATGTTGTGAATAATTTAGTGTCTAGAGGCTAGTATGTATTCTAGGAGACTGCTTTGTTTGAAACCAGGTTAACTGAGAAATAGGTGGTGAATAACATGACTTAAGCCATCAAAGTGATGTCATTCCATATTGCTATTTTATTATCTGATACCTGCGTATACACTTAAAACGATTGTTTGATTGTCCTTATCCTTTAGAGGGCGAAAACCCTGTAGTTAATTCCATTTTGCAAGTAGACTGGTAGTAATGCTATTGCTTGACTATCATTACCTTTGAGAGAGCAAAGACTTATAGTCATGTCCATTTGACCTAACTAATTTCCAGCTGCTTTGGTGGGAAAACAATTGGGTCAACCTTTATGCCTCATAACTTTAGATTGTAGACTTAAATTCCTTATTTCTGTTGATGGAATTATTGTTTAAGTTCTCTAGGGTACTTGAATTGACTGAGGTGGATATCTCCATCTCTGGAGTCCCTCATAGCTAAAGGGCAGAGGCCTTTCGCTGCCCTAGGATAGTTTCCTCGTTGAATGCTCAAAATTAACACACTTTGGATTCCCAACATCCCTAAAATAATCCCTGGAATCCCTAAAATAAGTGAGGTGTGGGGTTTTTCGTCTCTAGAGTCCCTCATTGGTTGATGGGTGGAGGAGAATTACCTCTGGAATCCCTGTATAAGCATACAATTGAACACCTATATGTAGGGTGGAGGTGGGAGATGTTGATTTTTGTAGCTTGGGAGGTACTCCAAGCCTTGAGGATCGAGAGTTTGGAGGAAGGAGCTCCACAAGTGGCCTTGTGGGCTTGAAACCAAAGCCTGGGGTTTTGCACCCAAAGTTGTTGGGCCAAAACCGTGATGAGTTTGTGACATGTGATGGATGAGGATGATAGTAGATGATGAGACGAATCCAACACATCGAGAATCATCCAATTTTGAGTTGTCGTTGAAGGTAAATTAATTTTTGAATTTTACATGTGGGTTTGTGCACCATAATACAAGTCAACGTTGTTGTTGGAGAGCCCAAGAGTGGCCTAGATTTCCACATAACACATGTAAAAATATAGGTCATATGTGAGGTCATTTGAGGCAATCACAAGTGCATAAAATCATCACAAGGAGCTCTTAATTATAGTGTGAGTTTGTGGCAAGGGAGGTTGACGCAAGTAGTCGAGTTTATGGAGATCATTTTCTGTTTTGGGTGTGAGTTTCTTAGGAGGAGCCGCAACGCTAAGGCAACCAGTATGGAGGCTTGAGGGCAGTTTTGTGACCACAATGGAGCAATCCTACCTTGCAGATCAGATTGCAGAATTTAAGTGAGCTATGTGACTGTTTTCTGTATGTTTTTGGGTGTGTATATCTCTGTTTACAGGGCTGCAGTAAGGGGTTGCTACAACAACAGTTGGGAGGTGAAGTTTAGAGGGCCGAAAGGCTTAGAAAAGCTCTTCTAACCAGGCCGTAGTCTCCTCTAAGGGCAGTGATGGAAAACATGGGTATTCTCCTACTGTATTGGGATTGTTTGCAGAGTTGGAGTAGGCATATTAGTTGTGGTCTAAGTTGTGCATTGTAGGAGGCCTTGTGGAGGTGCCCAAGGCCCACAACTTACACCTTGGATACCTTGCGACCAACAATTAGAGGAAATAGCCTGATTGGATAAGTTTAGGGCACTAGTGTAGGGATGTTAGCATGCCCTAACCAATCTGGTACATGCATAGAACCCTAGGCAAGAGAGCAGTAGCATGGGGTTGCATATTGTCTCTTGGTGATGATTGGATGCTAGGTGGATGGGGGCCCTAGGAGAGGATTGATTGGTGGAGTCTATAGGCAGCCAAGAGGAGGGGTTTCCTAGATGATTGGATGCCCTAACTAGGAGCAGATGCTACGACATGATTGGTCACTTGTGGTTTGTTGGAGGCCAGCGTGTAAGTGGACCAAGTGTGGATGTGGATTGGGCTTTTATGGTTTGTTGGAGGACAACGTGATAGTGCCCAAGTTGGAGCCTGGTGTGCACCATCTTCATGGATATAGATGGTTGCTAGAGTGGCAGTGGTTGTGCTCAAGGTTTGATCAGCCAGTACTAGTTTGAGCAACCCAAGACTTGTCGTGTGGAGAAGGACATCTACAACAGATGATGGGCAGTCCTCTTAGCTCGTGTTCATTGTGGGAGATGGACATCTTGCATTTGTAGGTGGCAACCCTCCGTTCCCTATGTTGGTCTTCATAGTGGGTTGAAGTCCCTGAGTAGCTTAGGAGTGGTAGTGGGCAGATTGAGAGTTGTTCACAAGTGGAGCTGTGAACAACTCGACCTAAGTCTCGATGTGTTGTGCCCTTGATGGATTAAAGCACAACTAGTGAGTAGATTGATAGCCGAGGTTCAGTGGCCAAATGGACTTGGATTGTTGATAGAGGCAATGTTGCAGATCGAGAGTCGAATGACTGGGCAGGTACAAGGTATGATCGAGGGCAGCTGTGAAGTCGACTACATCAGCGAGATGGTCAGAGTATCTTGTTGAGGGTAGATTGGTTATCGATGGATTGACACCAAGCCTTAGTTTTGTATTCTTGTACTAGTGGATGTACGAGAGCCATTATCCCTGGTATGGGAGCCCTAGACTGTTGTATTATACGTTGATTAATATAACGAAGTTGGGTTGAAAATTGTAAAAAGTTGTACATATTTAGCGCACTAGTAGATTTACTGTTGTTTACATTCCGTTTTGATCTTTGGTTTGGTAGCGTCAGTGATTTAAGATTCTATTCCAGACACCGAGATCGTTGAAAAACAACAGGACAAACCTCTAGAATCCCTGGTCTGGTCATTGGGATAGGTTTTGCAAGCTAAGGGGTGGCAGCTGCATTGTTGGTAGTTTGTCAATGGTTGGGAGGAAAATTATGAACTTTATCCCAATGCCCATTATGAGGTACCTTATTGACTGTAGTTGTTTGAACGATTCACCATATACTAGGTTTACAAGATTGCAGTACTTCCTAAATTGCATGGTAGAAGGTAATCAATGGATCTTGTAGTCATGGATAATCATGTACCTTTAGGTACTGTTACTAACCCATATGCCAAAGGTACTCCTACAAGCTGGATGGTTTACTCAATCTTTGGGACATATGCTTCTTAGGGAACATTAACATGATGCAAGACCTCAGGTCTCCTTAAGATTAAGCCACTAGGTACCATGATATAATGTCACGGTGGAGCTTCCCTGGTAGCTTGAAATACAATTCATGAGGTTCATATAAAGAATGCCCAGTGCATCGAAGTCATCTAGAGTGACATTGCTTGTCTTATGCACAAATTTGACAGATACTATTGATTGTAGATTATTATAGTTCTGTTCTTGATATTTCCTTGTATAAGTTATGTTGACCTATACTATGACTGTGGCTTATTATAAGTATGTTTCTGTGTTTCCTTGTATAAGTTCTGCTATCACTACCACTGTCCCTAGAGATTATGCTATCATTGTTCCTAGAAATTATGCTATGCCCTCTTTAAGGACGACACAACTGATAATTTGCTTTGTTACTTTGTTCTATCTATGTATGCTTTTCTAAGGACATTACAGTGGTTAGTTTTCTCTTGCATATGTATACAACATGTTAAATTGGCAACTAGGGCCAAACTCCATGTGGGTCAGCTTATTTATGGCAGCTGATATTTTTATTGGATCCCTCTCGTCGAGAGGTGTAGGATTGATCTAAAGATCATCCGATTCCGATAAGTATTTATGGAGATATGAATTTATTTTGATTATGTAATTATTAAGAAGCCGACCAGCACTTGTGTAGGCTCTAGAAGCCCAAACGTCATGCCTATTCAACCTATACGTTTTTGGTATAAATAGATGAAGATTTGATGTCTTTTGAACACACATTCTTGAGTAATCTCCTCCTCTCCACGTCTGGGTTTTTGGTGAAGGAGAGAGACACCATGAGTGACACGTTGGTCATCAAAGTGATGCCCTAGCTGTTGTACGTTGCCCTAATCCGCACTCAACGTGAGAATTTGCTCCTAGAAGAGCCGCAGTCAATGTGAGAATCTGCTCCTGGAAGAGCCGCAGTCATAACACTAGTCATGAAGGACCATGAAGCCACGTTCATCTATGTAAAATATGCATCAACAAAAGACCTATCACGCAGGTTTGGCAGCATAGATTAAGAGAGACGTGGACATATATATACGCAGTTCACGCTATGGTTCATATATGCAGTTCATAATAGATACAATGGACATATTACACTATTCAGATTACACTGGTTATGGATAATATCTCCACGCAGTTATAATACGCATATGGGAATGAGCATATGTATGTAAACGCAGTCATATATTATGGAACAACAACAGCTGTATGGAACACAGATATTGGAATGCAAAAGTCATATTCGTTATGTAAATGCAGTCATATAGGAACGCTGTCACAGATAAGTTGGCAGTGACATAAATATGGAACGCAGGATCTAATAGCATAGTTTAAGATATATATATACATGCAGGACAACAATATATATATACGCAGGGCATAATCCAACGCATTCATGGATCCACTGAGATGTATTCATCTACGAACTGAACCCTAACACGCTGATATATTTATGGTATGCTGATACTGTAAACCCTAACACGCATATGAACGCAGTCAAGTAATGAAGGTTGTACATATGAAGGCAATCATGTATTGAAGACTGTACATATGAACGCAGTCAAGGTAATGAAGGCAGTGTACATGGAACGCAGTCACATATGGTTTCATATGCTGTCCAGAGACTCGTTCCACAACAATAGATACATATACGCAGGCACGCAGTCACTTAGGTATATATGTATTCAACGCAGCTTAGGCATATATATATCTCAGGCAGTATATATATACACGCACAACTTCATTTAGGCAATATATATATATATATATATATATACACCGTGATGAAAACGGATTACTGTAGACGATAACATGATTGTGTAGTTTGAGACTGCATGGAGGATTTCGGAACTATAGCCTAGCTGCTTTGCTAGGCTGCAAGCAGCTAACGCTGATGACAGTATTATAGTGCTGCAACATGATGATGCACATGCAGCATTATGACTATGATTCATACTAGCAGGGGCAGCATATGCACAGGTAGCATGATAATGATGATGCATGGGCAACATGAAGATGCATGATGCATGATGCAACATGATGGTGCTACACGGTAAGGCGCAACAGATGAACGAAATGGATAGGTGAAGTCGTCACCTAGGAGATTCAATTGAAGCAGAATGTCTTCCACTGATCTCATCATTATAGGAAATGATCTATGCTTAGATCCAGATAAGTCAAAGTATTGACTTTTGTTGTAAATGTATTATCTCTCTCTCTCTCCTTCTCTGCGGAACTTTGAAGATAAAAGAAGATTTGATCAAAGGGTTTCCCCACACATTGTGGGGTTTGTCCCTGGCTTGCGCCACATGTTGTGTCCTCTTCTCTTGGCTTGTCTTCTGCGATTTATATTTATGTTCTATCTACAGTTTACTTTATGCTGATGTGATTGCTAATATGGAAAAGAAATTAAATAAATTGCTCTAGCATAGAACATACCTAAAATTAACATGGTATCAGAGTTGAGGTGAAGACAATGCCCAAGCAAGAGTGAAACAACAATCATTAAAGACATCTGGGACAAGACAAAAGGATCAACGGGTTCTTCACAATTCACTTAGGGTGAAGTCGAAGCAGAGCATATTATTAGAATGACGTAGCAAAACTTTTGATGGCATACCTAAAGATCACTTCATTGGGATGTTCGGATCTAAGGGTGGATGGAAAGGTAGATGTCATGGTTATGAGTTCGGCCCTTATGCGAAGGAGTGTGCGAATGGCAGAGATGCAGGTCATCAAAGACACGGTTGAATCTTCATGGAAGCAAGGAATCAAGGCACTTCATCGGATAGAAGGGTGCACTCTCTAATTTGATAGAGATGGAAACAATCGTGGGATTACACTTGGAGCCGATGCCACCTATCTTGAAAAGGGAATGGAAGTAAAAGGTTTTATGGTGGCATTCATCAATGGAAAGGTACGTGTTTGAAAATTGAATTTTCAAAGATGTTTTTGAGTTTAGGGTTGTATCAAGTTGCAGGAAGTCCACTGCGGACATTGTCCATTAACACAGCACCAGAGGTCTATGAGTCAGATGGTAACAGAGATCCTTGAATTCAAAAAGAGCATGTAGGTACATGTCTGAGATATACCGAAGGAAAATCTTACAAGGGGACCATTCCCCCTCTTGTAGTAGGTCCACAGGTTTGGAACAACCCGTGGAGTTTGAGATTGATGATCAGGAATCTCACGTATGCTGGCGGAAGAAAGCCCTCTATGGCTTGAAGCAAGACACCCCGAGCATAGTATGAGAGGATCAACCGCTGTCTGATGAAGCTGAGATTCACTAAGACTGAAATCTATCCAAACCATCTGAAGGTTGTGGATGATAGATCTCTCATACCGAAACCTATGTCTGATAGGTGCAAACACTCTCATTTGTAGAAGACAGAGGGAGCTGGATTCCGAATGTGGAAAGATAAACTGCTAGCCTGTGACTACCTCGAAGATCTTAACTTTCAGAGGTTATATGACGGACTTGATTTGGGAATGCCTCTGAGTTTCATGAACTCATTCACATTGATGTCTTGGTGAACCTTCGTCCAGACATATGTTTTGCAGTTAGCATGGTGAGCTCATATTTGGTAGAGCCTCACTGGATTGGTGCCAAGAATCTTTAGAGATATCTTCAGGGCACAATCTCTCATGGATTGAGATACACTGCCAGAAAGATAAAATTGCATTATTATTCGAACGCTGAATGGGCAGGCAGTGTGGAGGATCACTAGACCACTTTTCAGCGCTGGTTCTCTTTGGATTCTGCTTCAATGCAAAAAGCAGAAGTCGGTCGCTATAAGCACCGCCAAGACCGAATACATGGCTACGAGTATGATCTCATATGAAGCTACATGGTTGCGGAAGCTCTTAAGTGAGTTGTTTTTCTCTGTGACAACCAGAGGTGGGATTCGATTATTGAGGAATCCCGTATTCGATAATTGCTCCAGCAGACAGATATCAGATACTGTCTTATTTGGGATATGGAAAGTCGATGAGCAATGAGGCTCCATCGCACTGAGATGATGTATAGGTTGCTAAAGCCCCGGGGGAAAGATCAAATTTGTGATCTTCCTGAACGAATTGGAGTCGTCGAGAGACCTTTGTAAAAGGGTCTTGTGCGTTGCATACATTGAGCTCTGGGAGCGCTGGGGGGCTTGCGGTTCTTACTGGAGCAACATACGACCACAAGGTGACTCACCCAGTGGTGCGCACTGGAACAAGATGTTGCTCTCTTGTGGGACAAGATGATTCACTCTCTTGTGGAACAGGATGATTGGCTCTCCTGTGAGGCTTGGATTGATGTGTTCTCCATGGCGATTGTAGAAGGATTCATGTGTTCTCCTGTGAGGCCTGGATTGATGTGTTCTCCATGGCGATTGTAGTAGGATTCATGTGTTCTCCTGTGAGGCATGGATTGATGTGTTCTCCATGGCGATTGTAGCAGGACTGATGTGTTCTCCTGTGAGGACAGGATTGATTAGTTCTTCTGTCAAGGCATCCTACCCATGCAGTCTGGGACTCATGGGAAGTACCTCTCATCTGATCAATGAGCAGGGAAATGAAGTTAGGGACCATAGTAGTATTGATGGATGCATCATTGTATTTACCATAGTCCCTACGTTAGGATGACCTTCATTGATCTGGGATCAATGATGCTGGTCTGTGACTAGTGGTAGGAGTTGTACCATACTATGACACTGACTTTGGGTCGGTTGAGACTGGTCTGGGACCAGTGGTACATACTCTGAGACTAACTTCGTGTCAGTGCAGTACGGGTCTGGGACCAGTGAGAGTGGTACATACTATGACGTTGACTTCGGGTCGATTGAGATTGGTCTGGGACCAATGGTACACTCTCTGAGACTGTGATACTGGTCTGGGACCAGTGATAGGAGTGGTACCCACTATGACGCTGACTTTGGGTCGGTTGAGACTGGTCTGGGACCAGTGATATGCACTCTGAGACTGACTTTGGGTTAGTGGAGAATGTTATGAGACATTCTCGATCAATTCTTCTTCTTCATGGTTTAGCAGAGCCAGCAGAGCTAAGCAGAGCATACCAGAGCCAACAGAGCTGAGTAGAGCTGAGCAGAGTAGAGCAGAGCAGAGCCAACAGAGCTGAGCAGAGCAGAGTAGAGCTAGCAAAGCCAGTAGAGATGAGTAGAGCAGAGCCGAGCTGAGTAGAGCCGAGCTGAGCAGAGCCGAGCAGAGCTGAGCAGAGCTAGCAGAGCCAACAGAGCTGAGCAGAGCATAACAGAGCTAGGCAGAGCAGTGCAGGGCACTGATGGCAGAGATAATACAGTCAAACTTATGGATAACCGAATGGAGTTCTCCCTAGTTGAGAGGGAGTGTTAAATTGGCAACTAGGGCCAAACTCCATGTGGGTCAGCTTATTTATGGCAACTGATATTTTTATTGGATCCCTCTCATTGAAAGGTGTAGGATTGATCTAAAGATCATCCAATTCCGGTAAGTATTTATGGAGATATGAATTTATTTTGATTATGTAATTATTATCAAGCCAGCCAGCACTTGTGTAGGCTCTAGAAGCCTAAACGTCATGTCTATTCAACCTATACGTTTTTGGTATAAATAGATGAAGATTTGATGTCTTTTGAACACACATTCTTGAGTAATCTCCTCCTCTCCACGTCTGGGCTTTTGGTGAAGGAGAGAGACACCATGAGTGACACGTTGGTCATCAAAGTGATGCCCTAGCTGTTGTACGTTGCCCTAAGCCGCAGTCAACGTGAGAACCTGTTCCTGGAAGAGCCGCAGTCATAACGCTAGTCATGAAGGACCATGAAGCCACGTTCATCTATGTAAAATACGCATCAACAAAAGACCTAACACGCAGGTCTGGTAGCATAGTTTAAGAGAGACATGGACATATATATACACAGTTCACGCTATGGTTCATATATGCAGTGGACATCTTACGCCATTAAGATTACACTGGTTATGGATAATACCTCCACGTAGTTATAATACGCATATGGGAATGAGCATATGTATGTAAACGCAGTGATATGTTATGGAACGACAACAGCTGTATGGAACGCAAAAGTCATATTCGTTATGTAAATGCAGTCATATAGGAACGCAGTCACAGATAAGTGGGCAGTCACATAAATATGGAATGCAGGATCTAGCAGCATAGTTTAAGATATATATATATATATATATATATATATATATATATACGCAGGCCATAATCCAATGCAGTAATGGATCCGTTGAGATGTATTCATCTACGAATTGAACCCTAACACGCTGATACGATGTATACGTTGATACGCTGATATATTTATGGTACGCTGATGCTATAAACCCTAACACGCATATGAACGCAGTCAAGTAATGAAGGCTGTACATATGAAGGCAGTCATGTATTGAAGACTGTACATATGAACGCAGTCAAGGTAATGAAGGCAGTATACATGGAACGCAGTCACTTATGGTCTCATATGTTGTCCAGAGACTCCTTCCACAACAATTGATAAATATACGCAGGCACGCAGTCACTCAGGTATAGATGTATTCAATGTAGCTCAGGCTCAGGCAATATATATATACACGCAGTCAATATATATATACACGCACAACTTCATTCAGGCAATATATATATATATACGTAGTGATGAAAACGGATTACTGTAGACAATAACATGATTGTGTAGTTTGAGACTGCATGGAGGATTTCAGAACTATAGCCTAGCTGCTTTGCTAGGTTGCAAGCCATAGCAAGCAGCTAAGGCTGATGACAGTATTATAGTGTTGCAGCATGATGATGCATAAGAAACATGATGACTATGATTCATACTAGCAGGGGCAGCATATGCACAGGCAGCATGATAACGATGATGCATGGGCAGCATGAAGCATGAAGATGCATGATGCAGCATGATGGTGCTACACAGTAAGGCGCAGCAGATGAACGAAATGGATAGGTGAAGTTGTCACCTAGGAGATTCAGTTGAAGCAGAATGTCTTCAACTGATCTCATCATTATAGGGAATGATCTATGCTCAGATCCAGATAAGTCAAAGTGCTGACTTCTGTTGTAAATGTATTATCTCTCTCTCTCTCTCTCTCTCTCCTTCTTTGCTGAACTTTGAAGATAAAAGAAGATTTGATCAAAGGGTTTCCCCACACATTGTGGGGTTTGTCCCTGGCTTGCGCCACATCTTTGTGTCCTCTTCTCTTTTCTTGTCTTCTGTGATTTATATTTATGTTCTATTTGCAGTTTCCTTTATGCTGATGTGATTGCTAATATGGAAAAGAAATTAAATAAATTGCTTTAGCATAGAACATACCTAAAATTAACACAACAGAGTAGAGAAGACGATACCAAATTAATGGTTGTAGCTATACTTCACTGTCTTACATAGACAACAAGAGAAACTCAAGACTATGCAATTTTTGTAGCCTCAAATTGCATTGCCATCTTGCACAGTCATAACATATTGCCATTCAAGTATGTGTTGTCCCACCATAATATTTTGGTTAATTGTTGTGTTATTTCATCACAAAGTTTTGCTACAAATTAATGGTATGTAAACTCAATATGCTGTCATTATGTATTCATGATGGGGCATGATATCAAGTGTGATTGTTTATCTCTATCCTGGGCAGGACATGTTTCTTACAACTGGTTGGGCATGATGTTATATGTGATCGTAACACTGAGCATAGTATACTGTTACAAAATGTGCTATCATTAATTATTCATGTTGGGAGAGGTGTCATGTGTAATTCTCCATTCCATCATAGGGTATGATGTAACACTGAGCATAGTATACTATTACAATATGTGCTATCATTAATTATTCACGTTGGGGCGAGGTGTCATGTGTAATTCTCCATTCCAACACAGGGTATGATGTAACATGTGCAGCCTTTGATTCATTACTGGGCAGAATGCATTGTTAGAATAGCATATTGCTATGTGTTCTGTTACTTATGTTGGTTTTCCCACCATGCATTTAGTATCTATTATATGTGTTTTAGTAATATGCATTATGGTCCTATGAGCTACCGAAATTGGTTAAAAATCTATTGTTGTATTTGCTGCACCTCTGTTCCTAACATTTTCGTTAAGTTCACTTGACCTATCCTGTTACTGAATTGCTGCACAGCTTTTGAATCTTGTTATATATATTTATACATACTAGTGAAGAAAAGTTCAATATATGGCAGTTGACAAAGTATATAGGTTCTGTGTTCAATGGCTTGTTTCCATGTATAGTGATTATTGATTGTGTTGTGCACATTAACTCACCACAGGGCATGCAATTGCTTTAATTCCAGTTTGCTTTCAACTTGTCTTATTTATAATTTTAACCCATTTTGTAGCAATTGGAGAACACCATTCTCTAACCTTAAAATCCGCAAGGTTAAATATTGAGTTCAAATGTAGTTGCAATGACATTATGCAGTGTTGCGGGGTAGTGCCCCCCCCGATCCCGCTCCCAATCCGCGCTCCGGGCGGGAGCGACTTGGGAGCGGGTCGCTCTAGGGAGTGATTTCGAGAGCGCACTCCCTAAAACAATAATGCTACTTGCCTTTTCGCGAGCGTTTAGCCTTTTTTGCGAATTTTTTTTTGTAGTAATGTTCGAAATGCAATTTTGTTTCAAAGAAACAAATAAGTTTTGAGTGGGGCAACTTAATGATCAAGCCTATGGCCTTAGTATTGATATGTGACTCATGGTAATGTTAAATTCTTAAAGTAAAAGGATGAAAATGAAGATTAAGGAGAATGTCAATGAAGATCAAGGACATTCTCCTTAATCTTCATTTTCATCCTTATACTTAAATTTTTAACATTACCATGAAATGAATCAGGATATTTGAGAGTGGTTCTGACCTCATTGGATTTCATATGGAGAAAGTAGAATTTTAGATTTCATTCAAAATCCAGCAGACTTATCAATTTTTCAGGATTGCAATGTTTCCATCCAATTTTGTCATGTATTAGGGTATGGAACTCATATTTAATCTAGAGAACCAATCCCTCTATGTACCTTGATGTTAGTGACATTGGTTGTCGAACTCCTCTATCACGACCCTCTTAAAAATGTACGCATCACTCAAACAAAATCTTGACTTGACATGCTATGCTTTTTTCTATCTTAGTGACATTGGTTGTCGAACTCCTCTATCACGACCCTCTTAAAAATGTACGCATCACTCAAACAAAATCTTGACTTGACATGCTATGCTTTTTTCTATCTTATATTAATGCTTAGAGGGTGATATTAATGTCAAAGATCCCTATACAGATACATAGGTAATGACAAAGATACCTCTGAATATTAATGCCTAGAGGGTGATATTAATGACAAAGATCCTGATTTTCCAACAAGACTAAAAAACTAGACATTTTGCATGGTGGTAAGAGGCCCAAGCATAAGCAATAGATAATAGATTTACTTGTCTTTTCTAGTTTCTAGTAGTTTTTATAGCTATTGACACTTCCATATTTATTATGATATATTTTTAAACAATACATGACAATTTAAGTTTGAAGTTGGCAATTATAACTCATTAGTAATGAATTATGAATATGATGCTTCATGAAAGTTGAAAGTTGTTTCATTTCATTTTATAACATTTCATTTCATGTTAGATATTATTTGTTGTAATGGTTACACTTAGCTTACAAGTACAACTTTGGTGATCAATGATGATAAATGTTATATATTGAATTTTGAAGGCTTGAAACTTTAAGATTGATGAATCACAAGACTCAATATGTTGTATGTTACTATGTTACTAACTTGTGGACATGGTTGATGAAGATTATAACTTCTAGATGATTGTTGTTATATGGTTCAATCGATGGATTTTATATCTAATTCACAATTCTACATGTTTTTGTTGACATATATGTATCAAAATATAAAAATATAAAAAATATATAAATTATATAAAAAACGCTCTGGGATTTGCTCCCAAACCGGGAGCTTTTGAAAATGTCGCTCCCGCACTCGTTTTCGCTCCTGTTCCCTGCTTTCGCTCCCACTGCCAAGTAACACTGACATTATGTATATAGTTCGTAAGAAATGTGATCTATATGTGACATTATGCATATAGTTCATAAGAAATGTGATCCTTTGAATGGGAAATATGGCTGGTTAATGATGTTTGCATTGCTAGTGCTTAACATTTCCATAAGAAATGTGATCCTATGAATGGGAAAGATAGCTGGTTAAGGATGCTTACATTGCTGGTGTATAAAATTTTCATCAGAGGTCAGATTTTTAACGTATTAGATGTAAAGACTGTGGCATATTCTCTTCCAACGAAGGGAGTTGGTTGATATTTTAGTCATATCCACCATATGGATGCCAGAAACCAATTTTTGTACAAATAAACTAACTCCACCATTGTCACAATCGAGCAGACCAAAATCAGATTGCCACAAGCAAATAGAGTCATCGCAACAGATTGAGTAGTTAGAGCCTGAGGATAATAAGGTCACGAAGGACAATTCTATGATTAAGGTGTATAAGAGGGACCACCATATTGATATAATCATTGATAGGTACACTTGATGACCGAATAGAAATTCATAACAAAGGTTTTAGATTACAGGGGAAGGTTTGCCATACAGCCTTGTCAGACCTAGACAAGGGTTCCAAAGGTCATGCTTGAGGGTTTTAGTGCAACTACACAAAGCATAAACACACCAAAAAACAAATTATCCTTCACATAGATTTCAGAGCAGTCCCCATGAAATCATATAAAAATGGGGTTCATGGATAATGACCAGGTAGGATTGGCATTATATGACATCATAGTTATCAGAACCAGACTGGTCATTGAACCGGTAGACCCCCTAGATCGAGCGCCGGTTAGAACTGTACGGGAACTAGTAAAAAAAGTGGACCAAAAAAAGGGTCATCCAAAAACACAAAATATTTAAATTTTAGAAAAAACATATATATTCATGTGCATCCATATGAATCCAAACCATTTATACACAAATAAGCAAAAGTTCTCATTTATATAGCATGTAAGGGTGCACATAACCAAAATAACACCAAGTGCAGTCCATCTCTAAACCAAAAATATATGAACAAACAAGCTCCACAATGTCCCCAACACCCAAAAAAAATTTTGCTACAACAAATATCTACATATCATCAAAATCATTGAATATATTGGGATCTTCGTCATCAATATCACCCTCTAAGCATTAAAATAAGATAGAAAAATCATAACTTGTCAAGTCAAGATTTAGTTTGAGTGATGGGTATTTTTTTTAGTAAGCTCATGATAGAGGAGTTCATCACCCAATGCCACTAACATCAAGGTGCATAGAGGGATTGGTGCTCTTGATTATATAATACATACTAGTTCCATACCCTTGTACATGAGAAAACCCAATGTAGCGTTGCAATCCCCCCACTCCTAAAATCTTGGAAAGCTGTTAAGTCTGCTAGATTTTGACTGAGATTTAAAATTCTACTTTCTCCATATGAAATCCAATGAAGTCAAAACCAATATCAAAGATCCCGAGTTATTTCATGGTAATGTTAGAAATTTAAGTAAAAGGATCTTAAACATTACCATGAAATGCATAGCAATAATAGGGCCATATGCTTGAATACTAGTTACCTATTTTGGGCTAGTACCCAAGTAAGACAAACATTAAAAGAAAAAAAGAAAAACAGGACCCACTTGTTGCGTTCTACGTGGCTTTACCTTCCTGAAACGAACAAAAAACAATGCAAATCATCGGTTCGAACCGTTTTTTACCCCAAAATGGTCGGACTGGTCTGAAGGCCGGTCTGATTTGACCCTTATAACACTGATGACAATCCCCTCGTTTTAAGAATCCCTCTGTTTAATACACGTAGGTAGAGGGAAAGTTGTTAGTATGCAATGCAACCTTCACATATTCAACATGGTCATCATCATTTGACATCTAGCGCCATTATCTATGGGGCAGGAAGTTACCCGTGGCACATCATGCTAGTTCATTAGATCAATCTCCACAAACTTAGTATGTTTAACAGATTAATCCTCCAAGGAATGGTGTTACAGGGCAAGCACCCCAGGTATAAAAGGAAACCTACTCGAAAGGGAGGACCAAACCATTTAATACACCTAGCAAAAAAAAAAATAAAGAGGTCGGGGCATTGGTGGTGTTTAACATCTCCATAAGAAATGTGATCCTGTGAATGGGAAAGATAGCTAGTTGAGGATGCTTTCTTTGTTGGTGTATAACATTTTCATCAGAAGTCAGATTGTTAATGTATTAGATGTAAAGTCTGTGGCATATTCTCTTACAATGAGGGGATTTGGTTGATATTTTAGTCATATCCACCATATGGATGGCAGAAAGCAATTTTTGTACAAATAAATTAACTCCACTGTCACAACCTTGCGGACCAAAATCAGATTGCCACAAGCAAATAGAGTCATCACAATAGATTAAGTAGTTAATGCCTGAGGATAATGAGGCCATGAAGGACAATTCTACGATTAAGGTGTATAAGATGGACCACCATACTGATACGCTAATAAGTACCCTTGACAACTGGAGAGAAATTCATAACATAGGTTTTAGATTACAGGGGAAGGTTTGCCATACAACCTTTCAGACTTGGACAAGGGTTCCAAAGGCCATGCTTGAGGGTTTTAGTGCAACTGCACAAAACATAAACACACCAGAAAAAAATATCCTTCACATAGATTTCAGATCAGTCACCATGAAATCATATTAAAAAATGGGTTTCATGCATAATGACCAGGTAGGATTGGCATTATAAGACAATCCCCTTGCTTTGAGAATCCCTTTGTTTATTACATGTAGATAGACGGAAAGTTGTTAGTATGCAATGCAACTTTCACATATTCAACATGGTCATCACCATTTGACATCCAACACCATCAGCTATGGGGCAGGGAGGGACCTGTAGCGCATCATGCTGGCTCATTAACTCAGTCTTCATAGAGTCAGAATGTTTACCACATCTAGTCCTTCAAGGAATGGTGTTACAGGACTCATGAGACATATCAATGAGAAGGAATTCATTGTGCATGAAGGTTAGAAGGATGTAGCCATAGAGGAGCCAAGTGTTGTCCATGAAAGAGGCCAAGGGTTTCTATAGTGAGGACCATGTATCTTCTGTGCAAGGGAAGGTGGATCCATGGTTGAAAGTAGAGGTAGGCTGCAACAAAGATCAAGATCCTAGCCGCAACCTATAAAGGGTTTGTCTTGTAGCAGAAAGGGTCTAGCAGCACTATGCAAATGACAAGAGACCTGATTCGAGGCAGTAAATGAAGGGTGAAGACCTACATGACACAAATTTGTAGGTTGAGACCTAGATTAGGGGCTCAGGGTTGGAAAGAGTGGTTTGTTGGTTAAGCTGAGGACCTAAGAGACTACAGGGAGAAGGCAAAGTAGTACCCGTGGCACATCACGCTGGCTCATTAGCTTGGTGTCCATAGACTTAGAATGTTTAACACATCTAGTCCTTCAAGGGATGGTGTTACAAAGATCATGAGACATATTAATGAGAAGGACTTCATTGTGCGTGAAGGTTAGAAGTATGTAGCCTAGAGGAGCCAAGTCTAGAGGTCGAGTAGGGCCAGAAAAGAAGCCAAGGTTTGTCCATGAAAGAGGCCAAGGGTTTCTATAGTAAGGACCATGTATCTTTTGCGCAAGGGAAGGTGGATCCATGGATGAAAGTAGAGGTAGGCTGCAACAAAGATCAAGATCCTAGCCACGATTTACAAAGGGTCTGTCTTGTAGCAGAAAGGGGCAAAAAGGGTCTAGCCGCAAATGCTAAGTTGCATGAAACGGGGAAACGGGGAAACGAGACGAAACGCGGAAGCGAAACGAAACGCGACCTCCCCAAATTTTGGAAACGGGGA
>APFE030476297.1:102615-169620 GCA_000404065.3 Pinus taeda | reverse complement strand
ATTATTCTATATTAATGTATCCTCCCATGTCCAAACTCTTAAAAACTCTCGCACCCAAACCATGATTCAATGAAATCTAGAAGTCAAAAGTCATCTATCATTCTTGCACCCAAACCATCATTCAACGAAATCTACAAGTCAAAAGTCATTACCATTCAATAATATTTGCAAGTTTTTGCAGCACACCCTTCAACAAACGAAACCTACAAGTCAAAAGTCATCTACCATTCAATAATATTTGCAAGTTTTTGCAGCACACTCTTCAACAAAAATATGTAAAGTCCCCGGTTATGACTTCGAAATCGTGATATTTGTGCAATAACGTCTCGAAAGTCTTGAATTATAATGCGACTTCCAAAAGAGAATGCTGAGGTTCATATATTATTTGTGGTAATTGTCACAACCACGTAACATCGAAAATTAAATTGGTTCGCACTTATGACCTAACTTGAATGGTCTGGGATCTTCGTTTACATGGACACCATTGAATCCAATTAAATTTAATGAGGACACCAAATCCCTGAAAGTCTGTTCCCAAGTCAATTGCATGCCAAATCCCGGAAAGCAACGTGCGACGACGTGGTGCTAACTGTCAAGAGTCAGCAGAATATGAAACTGTACCTGGATCCTATAACGCTACTCATGCATTATAGCGTCCTGGTCCCCGGTTATGACTTCGACATGAGAATGGTTTACATGGACGTAATATTTGTGCAGTAACGTCTCAAGTGTCTTGAATTATAACGTGACTTCCAAAGGAGAATATCTGCAAGTCTTTGCAGCAAAGTCCCGATTTATCACAGGACTTCGAAATGAGAATGGTTTAGATTGACGTGATATTTGTGCAATAACTTCTCAAAAGTGTTCAACTATATTGTGACTTGCAAAAGATAATGGTGGGATTAATATTTAATTTTTTAATGGTGCGATTATTTTTTAATTATTTTTGTAAATTTGGTAGTACTTTCTCTATTAATATCCTCCAACCACTAATATGTCTTTAACAGTATTTACAAGTGGCCTCAGCGTGCCCGTAAGAAACCAAGTTGGCCACCTATCTCCGTTAAATGATGTCCAAAATTTAAATAAGTCTTTTTCCACCATCCATGCAAGATTTGCTAGTATATCTATTATAAACAGCAACTTAGGAAAATAAAGGCTAATAAACATATAACAAAATTCTAACTAGTAAATTTGGTAGTACTTTCTCTATTAATATCCTCCAACCACTAATATGTCTTTAACAGTATTTACAAGTGGCCTCAGCGTGCCCGTAAGAAACCAAGTTGGCCACCTATCTCCGTTAAATGATGTCCAAAATTTAAATAAGTCTTTTTCCACCATCCATGCAAGATTTGCTAGTATATCTATTATAAACAGCAACTTAGGAAAATAAAGGCTAATAAACATATAACAAAATTCTAACTAGTAAATTTGGTAGTACTTTCTCTATTAATATCCTCCAACCACTAATATGTCTTTAACAGTATTTACAAGTGGCCTCAGCGTGCCCGTAAGAAACCAAGTTGGCCACCTATCTCCGTTAAATGATGTCCAAAATTTAAATAAGTCTTTTTCCACCATCCATGCAAGATTTGCTAGTATATCTATTATAAACAACAACTTAGGAAAATAAAGGCTAATAAACATATAACAAAATTCTAACTAGAAACCTGTTTCACTCATCTGAGGAATCCACGGGGCTGGGGCTTTCCCATTGGACCCCAACATCTCACTTCTCTTCATATCTTGTAAATTTTGCTCTATCATGCTCAGTGCTAAATTGTTTATTTATACTTGTATATGAACTGCAACAATCTCTCTGTGGAGATCCTTCATGCTCGACTCCTTTGTTTTGGCATCCTCCTGTAGCTCCTGTTCCATGTTTAAAGCCATATCTCGAGCTATTATGTTCTTCATAACCCAATATTGCTGTATTGTTTTCTGGAAGAGAGTATGGTAACCACGGGTATTCCCTGGGTCTTTCACCATAGATTCCCACTCTTATGTCTCTATGTCCTGGTTGGTTATGATGTCATTAAGTTTCCTGTCCCATCCTGCTATTTGAACTCTTACCTTTGGTAGGTTGCCAACCTTATAAGCAGTAATGAGAGTTTGCATGTGCTCCTTTCCCGACTTTCTACATTTTTTTCTTTGACCTTTACTAGAGGTTGCTTCCCCCCCCCCATTGTCCCTTTCCCTACCTTCCCAATTCCTCTAATGGGTCTTTTAGCCACCTATTTTCCCTCTTTAGCCATGCTATCTTTGTCCCAGCCTCGTTGTTCTTTGCTCGAACTACTCTCCACAGTGAATTTTCTTGTGGAAGTGCGATGTGTGGTTCAGACCTCCAGGTTGTACAACACCCTGGTTATTTGAATACCTAAAACAGTAACACAAGAAATTTCATTATTAGTTTGGATACATTTACGCAAATTGATCGTAATTTTCTTTTCTCCAGACTAGGCCATGCAATCTAGTCATAGCGACTTGGATTTTCCCTCCTTATCCCTTAGTTTTCCCTTTGACTTCTCTTGAAATAACAAGCTCCGACCTATTTATTCCTCTCCTCTCTAGTTACTCCCTCCCTAGCAACCCAGATCATGCGGGTCATCCTATACGATTCTACAGGAGTCCCTAATTTGGGTTCCCTTATCCATATTCAGGATCACAATTGAGTTTCATGTGCAAGACTCTGTCCTTTCAGGTATCTGTGCCCGATTTTTGCCCTTGATTATCCCCTGAGTCCCAGTTTTGACAATATAGTTTGGGTTCGTATCAATCTAAGCTAGCCATAGCCTTAGTGCTTTGGTCCTTGCGATACCTACCTCTCTATCTCTGATAAATGTTTTTTCCTTTTCGTGACTTAGGTGCCACCTCACTAGGACAACAATATTCATACACTCTACATTAAGGGATTCCCAATTTTCATCCCAACTTACCTCATTCCCTCTCTTCTCGTCTACCTAGAGATACCCTATAACTTCCCCATATACCCTCACTCCATTAACATTACAGGCCAGGTTAAATTCCCAGGAGCCCCAAGTCTCGACTCATTCTGAGTCGTGGCTTCCCTGAGCCCCCTCCCTGAAATACTCAAAAATAGTAATTTCTTCAATTCTATCAAGTAAGGCAACCAAAATAACATACCATTGATTTGTGTTGACACATGTTGTCCTCCCAACATCCTCCAGCTTGCGTCCACCACCTTCCACTTCTCGTTCCTTCTCCTTCTCCCTTTGCATGCAGTTATCTCCTCCCTCATTTACCTTTGCCTCTTGTTTTTTTGTCCGATTGCAGCACCTTTCTTCTGTCCAACTTCCCACGTGCCCTTTTCCTCCTCCCGTCACCCATTATTTCCTTCCTTTTCCTCGGAATGAGGTTCCTCTCACTCTTCCATCACTGTTTGTCATTACGTCCCTCATGCCTCTGGTTGCTCCTGCCGTAGATTTATTTCTCCTATCATGCCACTTGCCAACGTTGTTCTGCCAACCCTCTCGCTTGCCCCCAAGCCTACGTCGCTCCCTTCTGTCCTCTACCACACCTTTCCTTTCTCGATGACATCCTCTTCCCTGCCCTACCCTGCTTGTTGCTCTTCATGCCATCATGTCCTCCCACATCCCGATGTCCCCTTTGTCCTTGGGCCTAGCTGGTTGGCATATGGCGCCTCTACCTCCCATCCCGTCCGACCCACCTCGCCTTCCGTGTTGCACCCTAATTGGAGGACCCCTTAGAAATATTTCAATGCAAAACATATATATATATATGTCAATACAATATTTGGATGGTTAAAGAGAAGTAATTGAAAGTAAAACAAATTCAATTACTTTGTAATAAGAATAATAATAAATAGATATGTAATTCATTCAATTATTGGTAAAAGATAAATGTGGCATTTAAAAACTATTATTCATAATAATTCAAAAAAATATTATTCAAATAAAAAATCAAGTAATATTGAGGTATACTTAAAAATATATTAATAAGAAAATAAATTAATGTGAACAAGATCATAAATAGAATATTTTAAGGTAAAGATTTCAATATCAACCATGTATATATTATATCTCATTTTAAAAATTGATAAAAATAAATTCTTATGGTTAAAATATTAAGTACTTTTACTATTCTACAATTTGGTCTTTTTTTGGTATTATCGAGTTGTTCAATCCATTTATGCATCAAAAAATGCAATAATAACAATGATCAAATGTTTGCAAGTGGAATCATTTTTTCATGTTTTTCACTCAAAGGGGCTTGCATCTCAAGTTATTTGATCTCTCTCAACCTATCAAGTAGGGAGAGAAATCAAATCTCTCAAAATAAAAACATCTTTCATGTTTTTTTCTCAAATAATTTTATTACAGAGATTTAATCCAAATAAATCTATTGGGATTTATTTAAAATAATTATCAACTAATTATGTCACATCAACATGATTATCATTAAAAAAAATAATATAAAAATAAATACATTATTCTAATGTATCAACCAATTTAAATTATTAGTCCTTGTTAAAGTAGAATTTAAATTATTAATCTTTAAAAAATAAAAGCTTATTCTAATGTATCAATAAATTGATGTTATGTAGTATCCTTGAAAAAAATATATATATTTTCTATATTATTTAAAAATAATAATTTTCAAATATTCTATTGGATTATAACATAAGGATCTTACACTAATTTACAGTATATTTGCAATAAATTTATAGTATATTTGCAATAATTATAATATGATTTCTAGGTTTTTAAGAAACTCAAATATATCAGTGTGTTAGATATATGTTATATTCAAGAGAGGTGGTAGCGTGTCCCTGAATTTTTTGCATGGCAAGGCATTGTTGGCATTTGACTGTGACATGGCGTTTAAATTTAACCAGATCTGTTGGTTTCAGCGACAATCAATTCTGTCAATTCTGTTTACAACATCAATGTTAAGCTAGAACTACCTTCCACAAGGTTTCAACCATTAACAATAGGGCCATACATTAACGATTACATCAAATTCTTGTTGGTGTTCCAGAATTTGTAGCATGGAAAGGCATTGTTGGCTTTTGACTGTGAAATGGTGTTTAGATTCAACCAGACCAAGTTTCCTATAAAAAAATCACGGATTACTTTGTTTCTTTCAGGGACGGCCCATTCTGTCCATTCTGTTTACGACATCAATGTTTAGCCAGCAACTACCTTGTAGAAAGATTCAACCATTAGCAAATAACCGGTTTTGCGCCATAGATTAACAATTGCATTAGGTTTTTGTTGACCAAGTTATATGGATGGTACCATTCTGTCCATTCTGTTTAGGTTTCAACCATTAACAAATAACCAATTTTGAGCCATACATTAACAATTGCATCAAGTTTTTGTTGACAAGTTATATGGCTTAGTTTTTTTTTGTATCATAAAGTTAATGATTTTGAAAAAATAAAGAATATCTAAATCAACAAGGTTAAAATCTCCTATTTCTATACACATAAAGACATGTGGGTGAGTAGGGACTAAGTGGGGACTAAGTTGTTAGGTTTTTGTTGACCAAGGGCTTAGATATTTTTTTTTTTTTATCATAAAATTAATGATTTTGAAAAAATAAAGAATATCTAAATCAAAAAGGTTAAAATCTGCTTTCTCTATACACATAAAGACATATTCGTGGGTGGGTTCTAAGTTGTTAATAAGTCTAGAGGTTCATTATACATTTATTATTAAGAGATGTGTAGATTTGTAAGTAGGTTGAGTTGACACATGCCTCTTTAAAATAAAAATAAATAAATTATGCTCCTAAATAGAAAAATAATATTGGCTATAATAAAAAAATAAATATGTTGTAAAATAATTAGAAATACAAAAAAGTTTGGAAGTAAGATGTTTAAACTTTATACTTTTGAACAACATATTTAAATAAAGCTATATTAAAATGTAAGTGAAGATATCAACTTCATTTATATCTATATACAGAAAATAATTTATTAAAATAAAATATTTTTAATGTTGAATATAAAAAAATATTCAATATGGGTTCATATAGTTTTAATATAATTAAATTGACAGTTACTTAAAAATGTATTAATAAAAAAATCATTTTATTTGTGCTATAAAATGTCTCATGTACATGTTAGTAAAAAATTTTAATATCAACTATATTTTTTATTAATATTTTTTTAAATGAATAATTATATATCAAGAAAAAATTGTTTTTATGACTGAAAGATTTATTTGATCATATATATTCTATATACCATTTAAAAATACAATTTAAGAAATGGAAAATTATACATTATATTTTGTATTTCAAACAATTTAATCCTTAAAATACATTAAATAATATATTTTCCATTTATAAGCTTTATTCAAATTTTCTTCTAAAAAATTTGCCAAATATAAGACAACGCCCTCCTGGTTTGCCACATGAGAAACAGTAACTGTTAACAAGCCTTTTCCACACCCTGCCGAGGCCAGGTTTCCAGTCCTCTTTATTCATTTTACCACGAGGGATAGAGCCGTTCCGTGATCGAAGTGGAGATTAAAACATTTATACATGTATTAAATATTAAAAGGCAGAAGCATTTAAATTTTAAAGTATTTAATTAAAAATCAAAGTATCTATAAACCACAGGATCTAAACATTTATGTTTTTATTTAAAAAAAATCAATACATTTATAAAACACCCGGACATATTCAAGCATTTATCTCATTGAATCTTTAAAAAAATCAATACATTTATAAAACACCCGGACATATTCAAGCATTTATCAAATTGAATCACATTTATGAAACTGTGCAAGAAATGCATTTATTAAACTTTGGGTCAGATTTTTAGTCATTCTTTGATTCAGATAGTGTGTTCACTCAAAGACAGTTAAGTTGCAATGAAAACTATAACACGGGAATCGTTTTTGCAACTTTGAGTATATTTTAAATATATGTTGGCTTCCACAATAATAGTTGCTGCAAAATACATACAAACAATGCACTGGCCCTGATTTGCAAATGCAAATGATACACTTCACAGATTCATGTTCAAGGGGGTGAGCTGCTTAGAAAAGGTAATAACTACATTAAACATCTACCCATTACAATCATTATTATGAGCCTTCGTGCAATGTCAGCATTTAATGTTCCAAATATTGGAGAAATAAGTTGATGGGCAAAGTGAACTTACAAATCAAAACAAATTTTAGTATGTAGTTATGTTATGAATATATATAAAGATTTCTAATTTAGGTTAATTTATTTGAATTTGATATATGAATCAATGTTTTTAAAAGCGCGAGCGGGATTAAATTGGCGCGGGGAACGAATCTGTAAAATCAGGAAAAAAGCGGAAAAAAAATCGGGAAAAAATCGTTTGGTACAAAAATATTCATTTTTTTTCATTTTTTTTTAATTTTTCATTATAAATCGCGCTGCCCAGCGAGCCTGAGCTTTTTTCCTAAAAATGCGAGCTTTTTTTCAAAAAAAGCGTGTTTTTTTCCCAAAAAAGCGGCAAAAAAAATTTAGCCATTTTTTTCTTATAAAAAGCGCGATTAAATCGGGCTAGGGAAAAACTCGCGATTTTTTGAAAAAAGCGCGATTAACAACACTGATATGAATATGAAAATGTGGTTAAGAAGTTAATATAAAACGAAATAAAATTGTTATGTAATGAATTTGAAATTTTAAGAAAGTGAAATGCATGTAAATTGAATTATTCACTATTTATTTTCATTCCCACATAAACTGAACTATTTACCATTCATTTTAACAGGTTATTTGGTTAGAATTAGTAAACTGAAATGCACTCCAATTGAATTATTCACTAGTCATTTTCATTCCCACATAAACCGAAATGCTCACCATTCATTTTAACATGCCATTTGGTTAGAATAATTAAACACTAGATAATAATTTTATAATTTCATTTTTAGCCATTTGTTGTCACTCTCATAGATTGTCTAGTTAAGAAAAACATTTGTGGATGTTTTCTAGTAATAGGATATACAAAATCACATGCTTTTCTTTCTGATGCTTTGATTCCTCAACACAACATGAGAACCCTATCTATTTGGTATTATTTCCATCTTTATAATCAATATTTATCTTCATATATGTTCTTGATGTACACATTGTATATTCTTCATATTAATTTAGATGCAACTTTCCAACTATTGTACCATCCCTTTCTCTTTTCTTCACAATCTATGGTCATTCAACTCGATTCTCCACAGTTTTCAAGAAAATTGATACCTCTTCACAAGACACTTCCTCCTATTCATCTACATTTTCATAACCTATCTTATATACTTTTTCTCTTTCAAAAACTAATTCCTTATCTAAACTACATTTTATTATTTCTTATCTTTTTTTATTTACTTATCTTCTTTCTGTTTATCAATAATTATCTTTCCATTTTGTAAAATTTTAATATTCATATAAATTTATATTTTTCCGTTGATTATTCCATATTAATTTATCCTTCAATCTCCAAACTCTTAAAAACTCTCCATCACACCCAAACCATCATTCAACGAAATCTACAAGTTCAAAAGTCATCTACTATTCAATAATATTTGGAAAGATACAAGTCCAAAAGTAACCTACCATTCAATAATATTTGCAAGTCTTTGTTGCACACCCTTTCCCAATTCAAACTCATTCTAAAACTTCTCAGCGACTTCCCTAAACACAGTTCTTTGAATATGCTCAATTGTTAGCCTAGATGATCCGGATTTAAACGGGAATGCAACAAATTATAGAGATAACCATAAACACAAAGATCCAACAGAAATAATACTTCATTTCATTAATATAAAATACTGAAATATGCTTACAAACAGAAATGGAAATGCACCAGCTAGGGCGATGGTAGCTTATCTCTAATAAGAGATGTGGCAGCTACATGCCTCTGAATTGAACTACAATGAGGCTCAAGGGATTTTTTTATTATTGAACAATAAGAGAAAACCCTCTATCAGTGCTCTGTTCTATAGAACGATGAAATCAAGAGGTAGATTCAGGAGCTGCTACAGAAAGGTCACATCCGTCCGAGTTCATCGCCTTGTGGGAGCCTGATCTTGTTGGTACAGAAGAAGGATGGGACTTGGAGACTCTATATTGACTATTGCGCATTGAACAAGATCATTGTCCATAATAGGTACCCAATCCCATGGATTGATGACCTCCTGGACCAATTGAAGTGGGCAAAATATTTCAGCAATATTGATTTGAAGTCGGGATATCACCAGGTACCAATGGAACCCTCTGATGTGTGGAAGACTACCTTCAAAGCCAAGGAGGGCCTTTTCGAATGGTTGGTTATGCCTTTTGGATTGAAGAATGCTCCTACAACCTTCATGATACTAATGGATGACATATTGCAGCCATTCACCAACTCATTTGTAGTGGTATACTTGGATGACATCCTGATCTTCAGCCAGAGCTGGGAAGAGCACCTCCACCACACCTGACAGGTTGTCCAAACACTGCGGCAACACAAGTTATGTGCCACTTTGGAGAAATGCGCTTTTGGCATGACCCAGGTTCAATATCTAGGATACATTATTGATGAACAGGGGGTGCACGTGGATCTAGCCAAGATCCATGTCATTTGGGATTAGCCATCTACAACCTCTCTAACAGAGATCCACAGCTTTCTAGGTCTTGCCAACTTCTACCGTAGGTTCGTGTTAGGATTTTCTCATATCACTTGGCCCTTGAGTCAAGTCATCAAGGGAGGAGCGAATTTTTTTTTTCTTTTGGTCTGAATCTCAACAAAAGGCATTCACAGAGTTGAAAGATCGCCTCTGCTCGGCACCAGTGCTCGCATTACTAGACTTTCAACAACCATTTGAGGTCGAGACAGATGCCTCTAACTATGCTATTGGGGTAGTCCTTACTCGGCATAGGCATCCAGTGGCATATCACAGTGAGACACTTTCAGACACAGTCCAGAAATATCCCACTTATGAAAAAGAGATGTATTCCATTGTGCAGGCCTACCGACAATGTAAGCATTACATTTTGGGGAAGGAAACGGTCATCCACACAGACCACCGACCCCTGCAGTTCATACAGACCCAAGGGAAATTACATAATGATCGCCATCAGAAGTGGTCCACATACCTGCAACAGTTTCATTTGAATATCAAGTATAAGAATGGCAGCACCAATAATCTTGCAGATTGTCTCAGTCGATCACCAATCATGGTGATAATCACTGTGCTCATCTCTTGTGGGCACGATACTTCTAATGGGCCACTTCTTTATAAAAATGACCCAAAATTTGGCCACACATACTAGACACTCTTGGAGGGTCAACATGTTCCAGATTTTTTCCTATAGGATGCCCTGTTATGCCACCTGGGTCACCTTTGTGTTCCTTGAAGCGAGCATGTCAAGATGATTTGGGAAGCACACTACAGTCAGGTTGGTGGGCATTTTGGGGTCGAGAAAATGGTGGTAGTACTGCAGAAGTATTTCTATTGGCTGAATCTTCGACAGGATGCTTGGAAGTACATCAGATCATGCACTACCTGCGCCATTACCAAACCGACCATCAAGAAGCAAGGCCTTTATACCTCGCTGCCTACCCCTAGTTGACCTTGGGAATCCATTTCCATGGATTACATGTTAGGCCTTCATTCCACTAAGCATGGAAGTGACTATGTTTTTGTGGTCGTCGACAGGTTCTCAAAGACGGCCATTATGGAGCCTACAAGAAGAATATCACAGCCGAAGCCACTGTTAAAATCTTCTTTGAACGAGTGTGGATAAAGTTTGGGATCCCACGGTCTATCATCTCAGATCGGGACAATAGGTTCCTTAGTTCATTTTGGTCCAGTCTCTAGTCGATGTTGGACACCAAACTCACTAAGTCCATAGTTTCCCATCCTCAAACTGATGGCCAGACAGAGGTTGTCAACAGGATGATCGTACACATTTTGCACATGTACAACTCAAAGCATCCACGCACATGGGACAAGATCCTCCCCAATGTTCAATAAAGCTACAACCAGGCACTCCACAACTCGACTGGCCGCATCCCTTTTCAGGTGGGCTTGGGATTCCAGCCACTATGTCCCATTGATGTGGCCATGCCAATTGTAGCTACTCACGCAGATTTGGCTCATGTTCCAGTCTAAAACAGATAAGGCAAACAACTGCATTGAACACATTCAACATATTCGATAGTAGGTCCATGACATTCTTGAGAAATCAAATGCCAAGTACAAGCAGCTTTCTGAGGAGTCCCAGACTAAGAATATATCAGTTCTAACTAATGGGTGCAAAAGATAGCTTGCTCTTCTGAATAAACATCGGACATAGAAACATCCTTGGAGATCTTGGGTTGTAATGATTTAAAAACCATTCGAGAAGGAATTTAGGTGGAATTTCAGATTTGATGAGCCTCTTTCTTTGTCTCCATTCTTGGATATGATCCAAAATGTGAGTAGCCATGTCCTGATGAAAATTGGCCAAAAGTTCAGTTCTGTCATTTTAATAGACAGGAAACTGAAAATGGTTTAAGAAAATGTTAGCCAAATCGGCGAAAGACACAAAGGTTCCCCCTGGAAACTCTATGTACCACTTAGCCGCATTCCCAGTTAGCGTGCGCTGAAATAATCTCAAGCTGATCGAATCATTGATCAGGTAGTTAGATGAGCACCATAAATGGAACGTGGTTACATGGTCGCTCGGGTATTCACCACTCTTCCCTTCAAATTTTGGAATATCCGATGGAAGTTTGATTAGGACTGGAGGCCAAGCCGGATTTTATCTAATTGGATCATTCTTCAACTTAGACAAGTCTGGCAAATTAAGCGTGGCTAAAAAAGGAAGTCATAGAGGACCTTGGGGATTCCACCCAGATTGGGCGGGGTTCCCAAAATTCTGAAAAGAATGACCTGGATTTTGAAAGGCACCATGTTGCTGGAAGTAACTCGTAGAAACTATTGAACCAAAAGGTGACCCTTGTGGTCTAGTAAAACTCAGAGTTTGAACAACTCCAACCGAAAAACCTCTATAACCGGCAAAGTTTCCCCCAACAAATTATTGTAAGGAGGTGATAGCCCCTGGTAAGGGTTATAAGCATTAGCTAAGGGTGGAAAGCTTCAAAATGAATTGACTGAGGAATACGACACATTCCCTTGTTGGCCAAAAAACTGATTCCCAGTTCCTATCCCACTACCCGCAGGGTTTGTCCAACTCTGAAAAGGATTACTACCTTGACTTGTGAAAGGAAAAGCCATAGACCCTACTGTCAGATGGGAATGTGGTATATGACCACTTCCAAATGGGAAACCCTGAAAAGAAGCTGATCCATTCATCATGGACGTGGAGGCGTTTAATGGTACATTTAATGGAACTGAAGGAATACCTTGAGAGGGCATTCCAAAAGGGAAGAATCCAAAACTGGATGCATTGGCTTGAGAAATTCCACTCGTCGATGGAATGGAAGTAGAACCAAATAAGGATGTGCTAGCAGTAGACCCAAATAAGGATGTAGAGTGGATGGAAATAATTCCTCCTCCTTGCACTGACATGGGAGTCTACATACTCGTAGCACTCGTGGTGGATGCCATGCTTCCAGCTGTGGTCATCAAAAGGATAGAAGTGTGTGGACCTACACTTGAAGGCCTGTGATTCAAAGTTCCAACGTATAACAATACGTCAGTATGATCAGAAGGGAGAGGAGAATTCAAAGCTACAATTGACTTTGAAATCTCTTCTACCTTAATTTTATCTTCCGACTACAAGAGAATGGAAAGAATTGGTCTGTTCCTCTCAAGCTCTATTGTAGTACCAGGTCTATCTTGCGAACTAATGCCCCGAAGTGGAGGATCAATCTTCGATGCGCCTGCTACCACTGGTTGAAAACCACCGGTAGAATCACTCCTACGCCTTATAGGAGAAGGCTGTGGACTCGCAGGTGAAAGCCCACGAAGTCTATAGGACCGCCGAGGTGGTCGGTTAGCCACTTTGAATTATTTTTATAAGATCTACTAAAAGATTCAAGAAAATTGAAAGCTAGGCTGACTAGGAGAACAGAACACACACTAAAAATGTCCCTAAAGGATTCAGCAATCAAACAACTTCCAAGTATTTCCGCTCCGGGTGATTGGGACAGGACACCAAAATACAAGAAAGTTAATAATAAAGGCCTTCAAAAAATAGATTGGGGTAATCATGCCCCAAGTCTACTAGCGAAAGTATCAAAGGTAGTTACACTGACCTCCAAACAACATCCTTTGCCGGTGCAAGCCCCCAAGCTTCGCAAGGGTGCCCTCTAGAAGTACCGTTGAATGTGATGCAACATCAACCTCATGTGCCATGGGATTCCTTTCCGCAACCACCTGTGTAGATCCCTAGGATAGGCAACTAAATATACCAACTCATATCAAAAGCCGATCGGAACAGTCGTGAGGTAAGATCCAACAACTAAGAGAGGGGGTATCTCTCGTCCTTATCTTCACAAACCCTCATGCTTAACGCCTAGTCACGGAGTTTTCCCGGTCTCCCTAATGCTATTGGATTTCACTCTTTATTCAGACTTCTATGTTTTACAATTTATAGTGGTCTTGGAAAGTTTACTTTCCTCTCGCCTAATCCAAGGCCCTAAATAAACCTAGAACTTGTTGGTGTATACTGATTGACAATACAAAAAGATCTAGTTTATTTTATTAAGTGCTTGATTTTATGTGTATATTCTTTTAAGTCAAAGGGACAATATGGAAATGAAACCAATGGTGTTTTTTATGATGCAAAAGAAATTAATGAAAAACTAACTTATATGCAATGCACTTGTTTGTTCTTCGATGAAAAGCAAATTCTACTTGGGTTCTAAGAAATTTCTATAAAGCAAAAAATTTTTCCTTTTCTTTCCTTATAGCAGACTTTACACTCACAAAAACTAAAAGAGTATTGATGCCTTAATAATGCAAAACTACCCTAATGCAAGGTGTACATGATAATGAAAAATTCTAGATTTCTCTAAAAAAGAGACGAAAGCAATTGTTTTAAACTTTTTAATAAGCCAACTTAAATGTTTGAAGAGAATGCAAGTTTCAAATACAAATTTTCCTCCAAATAAGCAAGGCAAATCTCAGAAAATCGCAATTCACTTTCACAAAACCAAACAAACGAAAATCAAATTTGGCAAAAGAAAGCAAATACAATGTTTTTGAAGAACTTTTCCTTTTCAAGAAGCAATGAAAACAACTTTTCAAAAGCACTCAAAATGCCACCAAAGACTCAAAGACCGAAAGCAAAGCACAAGGAAACTTTGTAAGTTAACAATTCAACACGAATGAAAACTTGAACAAAAAAGGTGTTTCAACTTGCACTAAATGATCCAAAAGCAGCAAAAAGAGCTTTGATAAACTGATAAAGAAATCAGGAAAGACACACTTTCAAATTCATGAACAAGAAACTTTCGAAAAGCAAGAAAAAGTGTATCGCCACAAAAATGACGGGAAGCAAAGCAAGTAGACCAATAATGAATTTTGACACAAAGGTTGAAAACAATATGTTGTTTCGGAAGACCAGAACAATCAAGAACCTCTATGAGAAGCCTTGTATTTTCAAACACAAATAATAAAACTCACTCTAACAGAAACCGAGGCCAAAACTTTTCAAAGTAGGAGAGAATTTGAAACAGTAAGCTCACTGAATAATTAAATTCTGAAGACAGAAACTGATCACTCAGAAACCACATAGACCAAGAAACAAATCTTTCTGGGTAGAAATATTTGAAAAAAGCATGCAAAAAATTGTATACACAACTGTGTCCCTACACAGATACGTGTACACATGCTTCTGCCAAAATAAACTCTCGTATACGTGGTTTCAGTTCACAAAAACAAGCGCGTGTATGCTTATGTAAACAAACAAAAGTGTGTATATGAAGTCTTACAAGAAAAATAAAAATGAGGCCGAATGAAAAAGATCATACTTGAAGTCTGAGTTCCTACAAGAGCAGGCAATACTGTCACACCAAGCAAACTAAGAACTAAGCCCTGATTGACACTGAGCAACCCAAACTAGGGATAACAAGATTGTTATTCCTAGTGGAGTCACCAATTTTGTTAAGGGAATAAGTCCCATAGGGCTTTGGGTCAGAACCCTAACAAAGAAAGAGTAATCTACAACAAGAAACATGCATACAACTCAGGCAACATGCTTAAATAAACTAATTATGAGAGGATGAACATACCTGGATGTCCTTCGTTTGGGTAGTTCCAGCCAAGGTTCAAACCCTCTGCAACTCTTGACGATCTTCGAATATGCAAATCAACCAATTTGAATACACATAGTAGCATATAGATAAATCATTTTAGTGAAATCAACTTTATATCATATAAGTAAATAGTTAGTTATACATCAAAATAGACATTCATACATAAACGATAACAATAACATCTGATGCATAAACAAAGTTGATATCAGGAACAAGACAACGTTTTTTCTATTGTAGAAAACTATAATAAAAATGGAAAGAGTTCCCCTGAGTATTCCTCTTCCGGCTCCAAGCGGAGCCGTCCTCCAAGTTCGTCCAATCCCAGTCTTCAACAGTCTCCTTCCATAACCAATACCATGATATCTCAAGCAAGTGGGAGAATATCAACACTCAAGGAAGCAAGGGTTTCCTAAACTTGGGGAAGTGCTTGAAGTACAAGGATACTTCAGACTTGATCAGGGGATAATCTTAGTATAGTAATTCTATCATTTCTCTCCTCCCTAAGGCCTTCCCATTGAAGTATTTTTATACTTCTCCCAAATTAGTTTTTTAGTTGGGAAACAGTTGGGAATAGTTAGGCCAAGTGAACTAGGAGGTAATCAATAGGTAAAACCTGTGATCTCTGCCCATAATTAATGAAATTTATTTTTTTTAAGTGTTTTAACACATATACGCGGGTTGGGTATAGACTAACCCGCGTGCACACGCTTTTATCACAGGGCAAAGTAGCGTACAAGAAGTAAAACATTGTTTTCAAAATATTTGGACCAAGTCTAGAAGGAGGGGTTGCCCTAGGCCATAAACCAAGCATCACAAATACCGAGGGTGATATTTGGAGCTATAACAGCCACACCGTTTAAGGTATAAGTTAATTTTGAAATCCCCATATTCGAGGGTTAGATAGACATAGATGCCATCGATAAATGGTTAAATCTACTAGAGGGTTATTTTTCTGTTCATGAGTTTTCCATTCGGGAAAATATTATTTTCGCTCTTCTCAAAGTAGCCCCCCACATCAAGAACTGGTGGGAAACCTACTGCGAGCAGAAGGATGAAGGTACAAGCTCACTATTTTCAGCTGCACCCACTTGGAATTCATTCCGAGATTCCATTAAGGAGCAGTACTACTTGTTAGAAGCTACGAGGATGAATACATAAAGTGGACCATGTTGCTGTAGGGAAGGGACCAAGACGTGCCGAAGTTTACCAATATTTTCCATACCCTTCGAAGAAAGGTTGGTATCAAGGATTCAGAGCAACATTTGGTACTCAAATCCGCGGCTGTCTGCACATGTACATCCAAGAAGAAATAGAATTCTTGAACATCTCCTCGCTTGGTACAACATACCAATATGTCGTCAAGGTCAAGAAAAAGTTTAAACAGAAGAAGTGATACTTTGGATCTGCGAATTCGAAGCAAGGGAAAGGTGCCCCCAAACCGCAGAACAAAGGAAAAAGCCAAGGCAGGGTGGCCCAAGATAACCCGCCAATGCTGCAAGAAAAGAACAATGTTGTGAGGCCAAAAAAGGACACGAGAAAGTGGTGTGAGTTCCATAAGAGATCCACTCACAACACAAGTGATTGTCGGACCAAGCAGTCACTAGTGGCTGAGCTAAAGGTTTCAGAATCAGATGCAGGTTCCAACTCTAAGTTAGAACCCGATAAAGGGAATGACAAAGGGAAGCATATTATAGATGTGGAGCTCGACGCCACCATTGCCACCATGAAGATCCAGAGGAGGAGGAGCGTCTCTTCCACTCCCAGATGTGGGTAAAGGGCTCCCCACTGCAGTTCATTGTCAACAACAGGAGCCAAAAGAACCTCATTTCAACAAAGGTTGTGAAGTGGCGGACTTACCAACCACAACACATCCACAACTGTACACCATCAGTTGGCTTCACCAAGGACGAGATCGTCGCATGAGCCCATACAACATCAAGCCCTTCATGGATGAGGTATTGTGTGACATTGCTCCCCTTGAAGTTTGTGATGTATTATTAGGACAACCATACTTGTGGAAGCAACATGTTGTGTATGAAGCAAGGCCCCGTGTTGTTATTGTTACTTTGGGAAATAAGTTGTACAAGATACCGGAGGTAGCACCTCCTACCGCCATCTCTTTGGTCACTGCAAAGCAATGCAGTAAGCTCATTTCCAAAACCAAGAAATTTGTTTTCTTGATGATACGCCCTCAAGGAAAGAAGAAGACAATGGCCACGACCTCGAGGCAGGACCCCTCCGCATGACAACTACAAATGGACAAGGTCATGGAGGAGTACGAGGATATCTTCACCTCCCTCGCAGGGGTTCCTATGCACTGTTAGGTCAAGCACTCCATCAATCTAACCCCAGGTGCACCGCTGCCCAATGGACCAATCTATCAGTGCTCTGTTCTATAGAACAATGAAATCAAGAGGTAGATTCAGGAGCTGCTACAGAAAGGTCACATCCGTCCGAGTTGATCGCCCTGTGGGAGCCTGATCATGTTGGTACAGAAGAAGGATGGGACTTGGAGACTCTGTATTGACTATCGCGCACTGAACAAGATCACTGTCCATAATAGGTACCCAATCCCATGAATTGATGACCTCTTGGACCAATTGAAGGGGGAAAAATATTTCAGCAAGATTGATTTGAAGTCGGGATATCACCAGGTACCAATGGAACCCTATGATGTGTGGAAGACTACCTTCAAAGCCAAGGAGGGCCTTTTCGAATGGTTGGTTATGCCTTTTGGACTGACGAATGCTCCTACAACCTTCATGATACTAATGGATGACATATTGCAGCCATTCACCAACTCATTTGTAGTGGTATACTTGGATGACATCCTGATCTTCAGCCAGAGCTGGGAAGAGCACCTCCACCACACCTGACAGGTTCTCCAAACACTGCAGCAACACAAGTTATGTGCCACTTTGGAGAAATGTCTTTTTGGCATGACCCAGGTTCAATATCTAGGATACATTATTGATGAACAGGGGGTGCACGTGGATCTAGCCAAGATCCATGTCATTTGGGATTAGCCATCTACAACCTCTCTAACAGAGATCCACAGCTTTCTAGGTCTTGCCAACTTTTATCGCAGGTTCGTGTTAGGATTTTCTCATATCACTTGGCCCTTGATTCAAGTCATCAAGGGAGGAGCGAAAAAAAAAATTTCTTTTGGTCTGAATCTCAACAAAAGGCATTCACAGAGTTGAAAAATCGCCTCTGATTGGCACCAGTGCTCGCATTACCAGAATTTCAACAACCATTTGAGGTTGAGACAGATGCCTCTCATTATGCTATTGGGGTAGTCCTTACTCGGCACAGGCATCCAGTGGCATATCACAGTGAGACACTTTCAGACACAGTCTGGAAATCTCCCACTTATGACAAACAGATGTATTCCATTGTGCATGCCTGCTGACAATGGAAGCATTACATTTTGGGGAAGGAAATGGTCATCCACACAGACCACCAACCCCTGAAGTTCATACAGAACCAAGGGAAATTACAGAATGATCGCCATCAAAAGTGGTCCACATACCTGCATCAGTTCTATTAGAATATCAAGTATAAGAATGGCAGCACCAATAATCTTGCAGATTGTCTCAGTTGACCACCGATCATGGCGTTAACCACCGTGCTCAACACTTGTGGGCACAAGAATTCTAATTGGCGACTTCTCTATAAAAGCGACCCAGAATTCGTCCACACATACTAGACACTCTTGGAGGGTCAACATGTTCCAGATTTTCACCTCTAGGATGCCCTATGATGCAACCTGGGTCACCTTTGTGTTCCTTGAAGTGAGCGTGTCAAGATGATTTGGGAAGCACACTACAGTTGGGTTGGTGGGCATTTTGGGGTCAAGAAAATGGTGGCAATACTGTAGAAGTATTTCTGTTAGCCGTATCTTCGACAAGATGTCAGGAAGTACATCAGATCATGCACTACCTACACCATTGCCAAACCGGCCATCAAGAAGTAAGGCCTTTATACCCCATTGCCTACCCCTAGTCGACCTTGGGAATCCATCTCCATGGATTACATGTCAGGTCTTCCTTCCACTAAGCATGGAAATGACTGTGTTTTTGTGGTCATCGACAAGTTCTCGAAGATGGCCATTATGGCGGCCTGTAAGAAGAGTATCACAGCCGAAGCCACTGTTAAACTCTTCTTTGAACGAGTGTGGGTACACTTTGGGATCCCACAGTCTATCATCTCAGATCGGGATAACAGGTTCCTTAGTTCATTTTGGTCCAGTCTGTGGTCGATGCTGGACACCAAACTCACTAAGTCCATAGCGTCCCATCCTCAAACTGATGGCTAGACAGAGGTTTTCAACAAGATGATCGTACACATTTTGTGCATGTACAACTCAAAGCATCCACGCACATGGGACGAGATACAATTCATTTGAGCTTAGCATTCCCCCATTCCTTGGCTTGCACCCAGTGTTCAATGTGGACCACCTTCTCCCATACTTTCCACCATTAATAGACACATCCGACATTGCAGAACATCTCACACCCACAGAGTTAAATCGAGATTGCATGGAACAAGCTGCAACTGATCGGATCATGGACACACATATCAAACACACTTGCCAGCAGAATATCCAACTTTATTGAGTTGTCAAAGAATGCCAACTCTTTCACTAGGGCAAGTGGCTCACCAGGGACCAAGTTCAGCAGAATTTTCCTCATCTCATGGAGGAACTCAATGCAATGGGGACCATTGCTTCCTAAGGGGGGAGGAATGATCTAGGTGGATATCGGTGGCCACCCACCAATTCCACTTGGACCCCCACCATTTATTCTTTCAGTTTTTCAGTTTCCTTAATTGTAGCACAGTTTACTATTTTTAGTAATTTTTCAGGTCCTAAACTTTCGGAGCCGTTTTGAGGCCCTAAACGACGTTTTTTCGCAAATCTACCACCAACAATTTTTTGCGGAAAGCTGTCTTTCTTGTCGTAGTCCTTGGAGATATCTTTCCAATGGGCTATCATGCTTGTGAAATGGAGATAATATGAGCAAGTCATGACCCTGGGAAGTTGGTTGTCTAACTCACCCCAATGGGGCCCTTTAACTCTTGGTGTTACATCTCCTCGGGATAGGGTTTTGGTTGTTTAGGGTTTGCTCTCATTGTTCAATAATAAAAATGCACTTGAGACTCGTTTTAGTTCAATTCAGAGGCGTGTAGCCGCCACATCTCTTCTCAGAGATAAGCTACCATTGCCTTAGGTGGTGTATTTCCATTTCTGTTTGTAGTCATATTTCAGTATTTTACGTTAGTGAAATGAAGTATTATTTTCGCTGCATCTCTGTGTTTATGGTTATCTCTGTAATTTGTTGCGTTCCTATTTAAATCCGAATCATATTCCCTGGACACAGACATGCAGGATTGTGGGAGCATCTAGATATATCTAGATGATGGCATACCTATAGCATGGGAAACTCCAGATGTTTAATAGCATAAAAAATCAGTGTGACTGAGGGGCTAGTTAGAAAAAAGTTTGGGATGGTTCGTGGGAGATTTATTACTGATATTGAAGGTTGGTATGGTGTGTTTCCATCGGTTCCACTACTTTAACATGACATAGGAGGTCGAATCATATCATAGTAACTTCTCATTCCATGTTTACCCTAGTTCGTTGGTTACTTTCGTAGATGTGGGAGGAGAGTCTTACAAATCCTTTCCCAAAACCAAAACTTTTCTATCTATAAAAGCAAACCTATCTTCTTTATCTTCTAAACAACAAATTGATGGTAAATTAATTTTTAAACCTGGAACATAGAGTATATTGTTGAGGTGTAGCTCTGCTACATTTTCCAGCTTCAAAGATGTAGATCCAAGCCCCTTGACTGCATAATTGTTGTTATCTCTTAGATCCATTACATGACATGATTGTTTCCTTGATAGAGTATGAAGTTGTATGCTCTCTCCTATCATCTGTCTTGATGCTCCACTATCAATGATCCATGCATTGTCATCATGAAGAGTACCTATAAGTGCAACCAACAACCCTTCTCTTTTGACTTTCTTAGATAAGTTGTAGATGATCCGGTGAATCATGCTCCCTACAATTATTATGATATTGAATCGGATCTTCAAGTAACTTATAATAGAGGGAGTAACCTTTTCTTCCAAGCCAAAACATTTATCTCCAACCTTAGCTCTGATACCATGTTGATAAATCAATAATAGTATGAATTATGGTTTTGATTCCTCTTCATGATAATTACTTGTGAATTTTGATGGCTTCTTTTACTTCTTTATTGAATTATATTTCATCAAGCAATTACCAAATTATATGTGTATGAATATCACAAGAAGAATAGACATAAGATCTAGGTAGACAGTTAGGGAAAAACCCCTAGGATGGCGAAACCCAATCATAACTCTTCCTTCACTAGATTCAAATACAAGATTCGATGGTTGGAGGTGCTGCTACAATGCATAAGTGGTGTTATAGGATCCAAGTATAGTTTCATATTCTATTGACCCTTGACAGTTAGCACCATGTCATCGCAAGTTGCTTTCCGAGATTTAGCACACAATTTACTTGGGAACAAACTTTGGGCCAAATATAATTGAGTTGGCTTCAATTTTGTCCATGTAAATGGAGATCTCGAACTTATATGACTTTTCAAGTTAGGTCATAAGTACGAAGCACTTTAGTCACACCTAATTTAATTTTTGAAGTTGCATGGTTGTCACACTATTACCATAAATAAAATATCAATCCAACCATTCTCTTTTGGAAGTCACATTATAATTAAAGGCTGTTGAGAAGTTATTGAACAAATATCATGTCAATCTAAACCATTCTCATTTTGAAGTCATGTAATAACTCGGTAGTTTGCAAATTATTGTTGAAGGGTTTGTGCAAAGACTTGAAAATATTATTAAATATTATTGAATGGTAGATGACTTTTGGACTTGTACATTTTGTTGAATGATGGTTTGGGTGTGATGGAGAGTATTTAAGATTTTGAAGATGTTAGGATAAATTAATATGGAATAATCAAAGGGAAAAAATGAATTTATATGAATGTTAAAATTTTACAGAAGGGAAAGATAATTATTGATAAAGACATAGAAGATAAGAAAATAAAAAATATAAGTAATAGTAAAATGTGGATTAGAGAATGGATTAGTTTATGAAAGGGAAAAATTATATAAGATAGGTTATGAAAATGTAGATGATTCGATGGAGGTATCTTGTGAAGAGGTATCAAATTTTCTTAAAAATTGTGGATAATCTAGTTGAATGACCATAGATTGTGAAGAAGAGAGAAAGGAATAGTAAAAGTTGAAGAATTGATTAAGAGACTAAAAATAAAATAGTTGGAAAGTTATATCCAAGTTAATGTAAAAAATATCGAGTCTCTACATAAAGAACATATATATGAAGATAAAGATTGATTATAAAGATGCAAATAATAACAAATAGATAGTGTTTTCATGTTGGTTTGGAGTAATCAAAGTATGAGAATGAAAAACATGTGATTTTGTGCATAAAGTATAATTTTAAGAGTTAGGTCTCACACATGTGTTATTTTTCTTCCCAAAAATACAACAATTTCCATTTTTTTCATAAAATTATTTGTTCAAATTCTATATAATAAATGTATTTATGCATCTAAGAATCCCTTATTGAAAATTCATATATTAATCTCTCTATTAATTAGAATTAGATTGCCTATAATTAAATATGGTAACATATTATTAATTTCTTCACATGTATGACATTGTGTTACTATTTCATTTTTACAAAACATGATTAAAAAATTGTTGACCTACCTTAATATGATATACAGTGAAAAATAGAATACCAAGAATTACACATTTTATTGAGTGGAATTATCCCATTACTAGAAAACATCCACAAATGTTTTCCCTAATTAGCTATCTATGAGAGTGGCAACAAATGGCCAAAAATGGAATTATAAAATTATTACCACAGGGTCTAATTACTATAACAAATGAATGGTGAACAGTTCAGTTTACCTGAGAATGAAAATGAATGGTTAACAGTTCAGTTTACATGCATTTCAATTTATGACAATTTCAAATTCATTACATAATCATTTGATTTCATTTTATATTAGTTATTTAACCACGTTTTCATATTCGTGCATTAAATTCACCTAAATCAGTAATCTTTTTATATATTCGTAACATAACCCCATTCAGTCCCTTTGTGCTAAATTTTCTTTTTACTTTGTCGGTTGATTTGCGTACGTTCACTTTTCCTATCAACTTATGTCTGCAATATTTCGAAGAGTAAATTGCCCACATAGCACGAAGGTTCCTCATAATGTTTGAAATGGACAAATGTTTAATGTAGTTATTACCTTGTTATAATCAGGTCAACCCCTTGAACATGAATCTTTGAAGTGTGTCATTCCCAAGTGAGGGCAAGTGCATGGTTTGGATGTATGTTGCATCCCAAGTGAGGGCAAGTGCATGGTTTGGATGTATGTTGCAGCAACTATTATTGTGGCAGCCAACATGTATTTAAAATATACTCAAAGTTGCAACAATGATTTTTGTGTTATAGTTTTGATTGCAACTTAACTGTCCTTGAGAGAACACGCTATCCGATTCAAGGAATGACTTTAAATCTGTCCCAAAGTTTAATAAATGCATTTTTTCTACAGTTTCATAAGTACGATTCAATTTGATAAATGCTTGAATATGTCTGGAAGTTTTATAGATGTACTGAATTTTTTAAAAATAAATACGTAAATGTTTAGATTATTTGGTTTATAAATGCTTTAATTTTATTTAAATACTTTAAGATTTAAATGCTTCGGCTTTTAATATTTAATACATGTATAAATGTTTTAATCTCCACTTCGATCACAAAATGACTCTATCACTCTTTCTGGTAAAATGCATAAAGAGAACTAGAAACCTGACCTTTGTAGCATGTGGAAAAGGCTTGTTAACAGGGTAGCGTTTCTCGTGTGTAGAAAACTGGGAGATAGTTGTTCTATATTTTTGGGTTTTTTTTAATAATGGAAAATTGAATTATTTGGTGAGGGGATCTGTATGTTTTTAGGTTGGTAAAGTTGAGAAATGTTTTTTTAAAATAAAAATAAATAAATTATGTTATGAACAGAAAAATAATATTGCTATAATAAAAAAAATGAATATTTTGTAAAGTAATTAGAAGTAAAAAAAAATTGTTAGCAAGATATTTAAACTTTATACCTTTTAAAATATTTGAATAGTGGATTTAAATAAACTATTTGAAGAAGATATCAATTTCATATATATCTATATATAGAAAGAATTTTGTTAAATAAAATATTTTAATGCTGTATATAGAAAAAGTTCAATGTGTGTTATCAATAACATATTTTAGGATAAATTGATATTCACATATACTTGAAAATGTATTAATAAAAAGAAAACTATTTTAATTTGTGCTATAAAATGTATCAATGTATATGTTATGTAAAATATTTTAATGTCAAGTATGTATATAGTATGTATTTTAGAAAAAATATGTATATAACATGAAAAAGATAAAAATTATGGTCAAAAGGTTTATTTGGTCCTATAATTACTCTATATAGCATTTAAAAATACAATCTAAAGAATGAAAAATTACACATTATATTTTTCACTCTAAAAGAAATTTCACTTGAAGAAATTTGATCCTTCTTGGCTCATGTTAGATCATACTTAAGATGGATCTATGTTGGTGTACTTGTTTAAATAATGTGTTTTGAGTTTATGACATCGATTCGATTTTTCGTTAGATCATACTTAAGATGGATCTATGCTGGTGTACTTGTTTAAATAATTTGTTTTGAGTTTATGACATCGATTCTATTTTTCATCATTAAAAAAATTCCCAAAAAGTATAAGACTACCCTCTTCCCGTTTTCCACACACGAGAAACATTACCTTGTTGACACACATTTTCCACATGCTACTAAAGTCAGAAAAGATTTTAGGCCCCAACAAATCGTTGGTAACTTCGCACGTGTGAGATATAGATAACCAAAAACTTTGATTTGATCTTTCCCTACAATCTTCTTCCTTCTCTAGCAACTTCATACATATTTTTCCTCTCTTTCCTGTGTATCGAACTTGTTGAGTAAGTGGTGAAAATGGATCAAATTGCCTCTCTAAATATAGCCTTTTCTGTTCATCGAATTACCTGAATGTAGGCTGACTTCGTTAGGAAAGGGTCGACATGTTATGGAGGTGCCAAATGACCTATCTGCCTAAAAGAATAAATAAATTACATGATATGAAAGCCTAAGAAGGGTATAATAAAATTGACAGTGACTCTATTGACTTAATATAAAACCTAGAAGCCTATAATAGAGGCTTTTACCTACAAATGATGACCCAACAATCAAACTCGTGCTTTAATAAGTCATTTTTATTAATAAGAAAAATTCTTTTGACAAATGTATTACATTATATAGTTATGAATATTGAACCTAGTTACATTCTTCAACACACCTTCTCAACTAGGGAGGAATTCATAATTACGTATATACATGGAAGATCTAGAAAACAAATGAACTATGAAGAGTTCAGGCACACTCAGTACCATGGATTAGATACCTCATGAGGGTTATCTATCTGACTGGGGCTAAGATGGACTCAAGCTTTCAGCCAGTCTAAGTACCATTAGGATTACTTGCTAACCATGAACCAAGGGATATAGGTGCATATCCAAGGTCATAGCTTCAAGTCAAATCCAACGCTCCCTCTTCGGGATCAAGACATCAACACAATGGTCACCCAGATGTCATCCCAAGGATCCACCATTAGATGCTTCATCTCTTCTTATCAACTAAATTTTCAATGTCAACCAATCCAAGAATGCTTCTAAAATACTCAAACTTCTTATTCAAAAGAGACTTCATCAACACATCAAATATTTGTTCGTCTGTCAGAATAAATTGTAGCTTGACGACCCCATCTTCTACAAAAATTCTAATATAGTGGTACTTATTGTTGATATGACTTGTGCTTGCATGGAATATAGGATCTTCAGACATATTGATGTTGCTTTTATTGCCACAATTTATTATTGTAGGATCTAGAGGCTTTCCAAACAAACCTGACAAGAGTTTTCTTTACTGAAAACTTCTTTTCCTACTTCACATGCAACAACATATTCAGATTCAACACTACTTAACATTGCAGGATCTTGTTTTCTACTCATCCAAGAAAAAATTGCAAACCAAAAACTAAAACATCCATCGGTAGTGCTTCATCCATCAGTGTCACTACAACCCCAATCAGAATCTATAAAACCTGTAAACTTAACTTCATTTCCATCATACCTTGGGGAGTGATGTATAGTGCCACATAGATATCTCAAAATATGCTTAACAATTACCCAATGGTTGTGACAAGGCTCCAACTAAAATTGACTAAGAATATCTACAACAAAACATATATCAGGTCTTGTATCTACAAGGTGATGATGATGATGGTTAGCGTCCACCGAGACCAAACTTTTGTCTATCAGATGTTATACAACCCAACAGCTTACGATAGCTAGTAGGATCGACGAGACTAGAGTCAAAGCTTCTCAACTTATTGAGATTAGTGATCATGGAAGTCATCATAGGCTTGGAATCCATCATACTTAATTTTTGAAATATATCTATTATGTATTTAACTTGACCTAGATATATCTCTCCAGGTTTCTTCAAACTTCCAAACCCAAGTAATAGTGCATAAGTCCCAGATATTTTATTTTGAATTAATCTACCAACGTCTTCTTACATTCTTGTATTTTTCACTCCACACATGTAGTAAACAAATCATTTAGATATAGTAGTATAATGGTTGGTTCATTGTTCACCACCTTGATGTAGAGATTTGGATTTGCATAAATTTTGACAAACCCAATTCTTAAGAGATATGCATCCATCCTTGTGTACCATGCCCTAGGAGCTTTCTTGAAGCCATATAATGCTTTCTTAAGTACGAAAACATGTGTTCTTTTGTGTTTATTTCAAAGTATTCCAGTTGTTCAATGTATACTTCTTCATCGATGGTTCCATTCAGAAAGATTGTTTTACATCCATTTGACGAATATTTCATCCCATTGTAGTAGCCAGCGAAACCAAAGATCTTATAGTTGTATATCTAGTAGTAGGTGCAAAATTTTATTCATAGTCTATACCTTCCTTTTGAGAGAAACCCCTTGCAATGAATCTATCTATGTATTTATATATACTTCTATCAATAACATGTTTGATTTTGTAAATCAATTTTGAAGTGATAATTGATTTGTCACTAGGCCTAGGAATGTTTTTCAAGACTCCATTCTTCATGGTGGATTGATATTCTTCCTGCATCACCTTATTCCATTCTTCTTGACGAGGAGATTCTTCAAATGTAGTTTGTTCAACTTTTATTAATTTTTTCATATATGCTGCATATCCTGAATATTTCTTTGGTCTTTTTCTTTCTAATGAGGGCTCCACTGACAAAGCAATATGATATCACATGTGTTCATATTGGTGAATAAAAAATAAGGGAAAGATACAATAATATATTGCTTATATAATAATGGTTTAAAGGGTTTTCTGCATAACATAGAAATATATGTACATAAGGTATTGTTTATTAGGTAATTTGGCCAAGCAGAGGGGGAAAAAATGTGGATTAAGGAGTTAAAATGGTGGAGGTCGATTTTTGGGATCGGAAAAATCGGTTTTCTTAGTGGAATAGAGGTTGTGGGATTTCTATATATATATTGGAAATGCATAACCATGGTGTCGAGATCTGAGATTTGAAGCAATTTTATTAGTAGAATAGAAGTCATGGGTTTTTGGGCATTCAGAACCATGGTATCAATCTTGAGGCCTTGTTTGGGATCCCTGGATTGTCAGGTTTCACTCGGAGTTGGAGTCTGAGTTATATATTTGTTGCTAGCGATAACTAGTCCACTAAGGAGTTGACGGATGAATTTGATAGAGTTAGAGGTATTCCAGATTCCCGAAGTACTCCTTTCAGGGCTTGATGAATCCCTTAATCATTTCCCATGACTATTTCAACGACAATCAATTTGAGGGGGAGAGGAGTATTGTAGGAGGTCGTGATGCCGATATCATTCTTTCTATTACGGATTGTTCATGCATTAAATACCTAGTACTGAGAACATACGAACAATGATGAAAATATACGTCACATATCAGTTTCATTACCAAAAGAATGTATTCTTGGAAGTCTTGGAAATGACCTAAAGTGTGTTTCATCCATGACAGAAGAAAGTAAGATTGCTATCAGTCATCCATTGATGATTAGCAAATTGATGCAGTGGAAGGACTAACAACATTATATATATATTGCAAAATAGATCTTTGACTTGAAGCATCACTACAATCTTTGACGAGGTTCATTTGTGTCCTCTAGGAAGTATTTATGGCTTTGTTAAATGTGAATACCATGTTATTTCCAGTTCATCAATTGTTATAAAATTTTATCACTGAATATTATCAATTTCCTGACTATGGTATGAAATACTAGTCATTGGTATGAAGCTAGTTGGTCACTGTATCTTTATATTCAGTACCAAATTAATCTAGTACACCTACATCAGTATGTTTGTGTTTGGAAAAATTGGTAAGTTATATGGATCTCGAATATTGTTCCCATGAGCAGACACTTAAGAGGCAATGATGTATATTTTTTCTAGCCTTCAAAATTTCTTAAGAATACCTTAGCTATTTTTACATCATAATTTTGCATATCAAAGTTAATCTCTTTGTGATGTCTAGACTTCTATTTTTTGCAGTTGAAATATTCTTTGCAGGTTCATTTTGATGGCATGAGTCGTATAGCTGAAGATATTGGTCATCAAGTATAGATTCAATTGTGGCATGATATTGAAAGTGGACAGTAATTTTAAGAACATATCAACTAACCCATGCCTTTGTTGGAATTTATTTTGTTTCGTTAATTTATTATTATTTCTCATTTTTCAAATATATAAGGTTGTTGTTACTTACTTATGTTAGAATAATCCCAAGTGTAGAATTGTTTGCTACAATAGATGCGATTGATGCTACTATGGTGAAGTGAGTAACTAACCAATTCATCTTTGACAAGGTAAGTTATATGGATCTTTCATATTGTCCCCATGACTATGCACTTAAGAGGCATACATTTGTATTTTTAGAACTTGCGTTTCATGAGTTTATTTTTTTGCACTTGCAAGATGTTTCCATTGCAATAACGGGACCTGTTCATAATAGTCCTGACTACTGGATTAGTTATTCATTGTCCCTGAAACAATAAATATTTCTTTTCAGCCTTATCTTGACTTACAAGCTATTGTATCTAATTTGAATAATAAGAACATGAAATTTGTGATTGTCTTTTAAATGATATGGCAGTCCTAATAGTGCCGACATTGTAAGATGTTAGTGTCTTAATATATAGGTATTTTTTTTTACGTCAATATCATCGTATAAATTATAACTACAAAATTGAGATGATTCAAAAATATTTTCCTTAAAAACACAAATTGAGTATCATATAGTGAGCCAGGGAACGGGTAATATACCTATAACTCTAGGGAGATGTGTGAAGTTCCAAAAGCTATACCTTTCATATAACAAGGTCAGAGGGCACATGCCTCATGTCATACAATAGTGCTTTAAGTTACAACTAATGGCATCACCTGTGAGATATTTGTAGTGTTTTTTCATACCACGTGAATGTCAAATAGCACATGGGAATTACTTGCAGCATTGGTGGAGGATTGACATATTTTTCACATGTCATATTTTTTGTAGGGTCAAATGTTGTAAGAGGGTGATTAGTCGAATGCCTTTAAGTTTTCTTTTCCTAGCTGATGAATAAATCTTAACTATTTTGGGGTTGAACATGAAATGTTGCCTCAACCATGGGCCATCTACACTTGTCTTTTAGCATGTCACAAAACATCTTGCACCATGTCTTACTGTTGAGAAGAGTAGAGATTTCTAGAGTTAAATTAAATCTATTGTAAAGTTAAATTAATTTATTACCTATTCTTAGAGTTAGTAAATTACGTTGCAACGGAAATAGTTCCAAACTAGACAACATATGGATCACATCACATATTACATCTCTCCTCATATATGAAGATATTGGTCATTAGGTATAGCTTTAATTGTGACATGATTGTAGAAAGTGGAAAGTACTTCTAAGAAGATATTAGTTGACCCATGTTGTTATTAGCATTTACCTTGTTTCGTTAATTGATTTTTAGTTCTCATTTTTTGAATAGATAAAGGAGTTGTTTTTTACTTATGGTAGGAGAATCCTAAGTGAAAAATAGTTTTCTATAATAGATGAAGTTGATGCTAGCATAGTGAAGCGAGTAGCTAACCAATTTATCTTTGATAGGGTAAGTAATATGGATCTTGCATATTGTCCCCATAAATAGGTACTTAAGAGGAAACAACATATATTTTTGCTAGCCTTCAAAATTTCTTAACAATACTTTAGCTATTTTTACATCAAAATTTTTCATATCAAAGTTAATCTCTTTGTGATGTCTAGACTTTTGTTTTTTGTGTTGAAATCTTCTTCGCAGCTTCATATTGATTGCACCAGTCCTATAACTGAAGATATTGGCCGTCAAGAATACCTTTAATTGTGACAGGATGTAGAAAGTGGACAATAATTTTAAGAAGATATCAACTAACTCATGCCTTTGTCAGCATTTATTTTGTATCATTAATTCATTTTTAGTTCTCATTCTTCTCATAGATAAGGTTGTTGTCGCTTACTGATGGTAGGAGAATCCCAAGTGCATAATTGTTTGCTAGAGTAGATCAAGTTGATGTTACTATAGTGAAGCATGCAACTAAATGATTCATATTTGACAGGGTAAGTTATATGGATCTTGCATATTGTCCCCACGAATAGGCACTTAGGAGGAAAAAGTCATTTTTTTAGGACTTTCATTTCATGAGTTTATTTTTCTGCAACTACAGGATTTTTTGTTGCAACAATGGAATCTATTTAGAACATTCCTCACTACAACTTATTGCAATTCCGCATTTACTAGCTCCATTACTAGATAAATTACTCATTTTATTTGAAACAATAAGTATTTCTTGTCATCCTTATCTTGACTTAGAACTTATTGCATTTAATTTGAAGACCGAGAACACAAATATTGTGATTGTTTTTTAAATGAGATCGCAATTCTTATAGTGTCAGCGTTGTAAGTTATTAGTGTCTTAACATCTATGCAATTTTCCATGTCAATTCAAATGAAATGCACTTCATTGGGATCATTGTATAAATTATAACTAGAAAATTGTGATCATTTGAAAATATTTTCCTTAAAAACAAACATTGATTGTCATATGTAGTGAACTAGTGATTGGGTAGTATATGTGTAACTCTAAGGAAATGTGTGAAGTTACAACAACTAGACCTTTCATATAACATGCTCACGGGGAACATGTCTCATGTATGACAATAATGCTTAAATTTATAGCAACTGACATCACATGTGAGATATTTCTTGTCTTTTTTTGTATGAGATGCATGTCAAATGACACATGGGAATTGTTTGCAGCATTGGTGGCACATTGGTAGGTTTTTCACATGTCATATTGTTTGTAAGGTCGCATTTTGTTTCAAATAGAAGATGGTGATTAGTCGAGTGCCTTCAATTTTTTTTTTTTTTTCTAGCCGATGAATAATGCTTAATCCCCAAATTTTATTTTTTCTAGCTAATGAATAATTCTTAATTATTTTTGGGCTAAATATGAAATGTTTCTTCAAGCATGGGCCATCTATGTTTGTCTTTAAGGAGATCATCGAACATATTGTACCATATATTTTTGCTGAGAAGAGTAGAGATCTCTCCAATTAAATTACAACTATTGTAAAGTTAAATTAATTTATTACTTGTTGTTACAGGTAGTAATTTATGTTTTAAAGGAAATAGTTTCAAACTAGACAACATATAGATCTCATAACACATCATATCTCTCTTCATCTATGCTCTTCTTCCGTATACTACTACCTTAAGGAGTTTTCTTTGTAACATTTGGTGCAATTGCTAATCCTATTCCTATTCCCCTCTTCCTAGACCATAAAAAATGTCAAAGCAGGAAAGTGTTCATTGCTATCCTTTATTTTGGAAGAAGAAGAATTTTCATTAACGCCTGCTAGCCATATTATTACTCAATATGCATTATTAATTTTTCCTATATTTTCTTCTTCCCTAAAGCTAGATGCCTTTTACTTTCTTGGATAGCCTATGACACATTTTTTTACAATTTTATACTAGTTATCCCCGCATGGATTTTTATGAAAATAACAATGGCTCTAGAATATTTAAATGGCATAGTTCCAAACTGTTATGGATGTACTTATATTTGTATAGCTTGTAAAGTTTTGAATATTTATCGTATAACTTGTGCAGCTTTTAATATTTATACTTCAGCTCATTTTATATGTAACATAACCAAACATATTGGAACAACTAAATGTGTGTTCTGCTAATATGAAAAATAAGTTAAAAGGCATGTTTATTTTGGTCTATTGCTTCATGATGTTCTTGTATTTAAAAAATAGCTTCTTGTGTTATTTAAAGTTAAATTCACACAACACAAGATTAAATTTGTGGCTTCTGAAAGATTTGCTTAAAATAAAATAACATCCACTTTATGTTTGTAAAATGGATATGAAAAGTTTGAAGCATGGTTACAAAGTTTGGTCATACTAGAAAAATGTAGATGAAGAGTTTGAAGCATAGTTACCAAGTTCGATCCTACTAGAAAAAAATAATTCGAGGATTCGGTTCGGTATAGTTAATAATTCGCCCATTTCGAATTCGGCATGGTCTCCACCTGCTCAAGAGCTATCTATTCTCTCCCTTTCTCACATCTCTTTGTAATACTTCAGCTACGAGTTTCATAGTGTTAAAACACATTAATAATAATTAGTGTTATATAGCCTTGAACATAAATTTGTTGATTTTCCTTTTTCGAGACAATATAATTGTATTATAACTGGTCTCTTCTAAGAGGATAAGTCTATATGTATGTTTATTATCTCATGTTTATTTTCTCATTGGAGGGTTCTTCGACAGTTCAGTTAAATTTCATGCAAAATATGTTTCTGGTTATGAATTCGTTGGACATATGGTATTTAAGCTAGATAAAATTAATGCACAAGTCAACTTCATTTATAAGACATTTTTAGTTGTAATTATTTGTCAGTATTAATATTATAGAAATGAGAATCTTCACTAGCATCTAAATTCAGTTGACTGTATTTTATGATTGATATCTTAAATGTTACAATTAAAGTGAAGTCGGCCATTTCAAATTTGGTATTTTCTCCACCCACTCAAGAGTGGTCTATTCATTTGCTTTCTCGAAGCGCCCTGTAATACTTCATCGTTGCGAGTACATTTCATATGGGAAAAATAATTTTTTGTTACCCCATTCTTTGCATGGTTAGTGTTATTGAACCCATATGCTTTATTTATTCTCAAAACTAAAGCTGAGATTGTGCTACCAATATGTGTTTTGCTTCCCATATTCATTGTCCACTCGCTTTTTGCCTCAACACATGCCATATAGTGTAGAAGGAATACAAAGTTGAAAATAATTAATATTAAATTGTATTAATTGAGAAATAGTTACATGGTTGTAACGTAACTCCTTAAGTTAGGATTAGTTCCTAGGTTGTAGGAGTTTGTTCTCACCTCCTTATTATTTTGAGATGTATTTGTTGTCTCATATTTGATTAATGTAATATGAGAACGTGTGCTCAAGTTTTTGCAGTATCCATGTGCAACTTGCTTACCTGTGAGCTGGTAGTTAATTCAATTCATGTTTTTCTTTCCAAGTTTCAAACATGGTATCAGAGCTCATATATGGTGATCATGATTTACCTAGACATCCTTATAGGCTACATTAGAAATGTAGTGGATACAGAGAGTTCGTGGCTACAGTGCCCCAATCGAAATAGAGGAGCCTCAGTGCTGACAATTTCAGAGTCTACATGGTCGGAGTGACATACCTTACTCACAAGAGAAATTAATTTTCTCATAGGTCTCGAATTTTCTCCATCTGAGCATAAAGTGGTCATCATGGGTTTTAGCTTGACAATAGCGATGATCATCACAGATCTCATGGTCAAACCCACGATGATCGACCTATCCTTAGAGGGATTTTAAAACATCATTGTTTTTTAGTCTAAAATTGTGATGGCCTTTTTTTTATGGCTCCGAGCTTCAGATTCGGAAATTTGGTGGCAGATCTGAGTTGCAGACACAGAGATCGTGGTGGATTCGTGGCAGATCGACCAAAACAAAGGTAGATTGGGCAGTTTGGTGGAAGATCTGTGATTTATTCAAAGGATCTAGTATGTTTTGAGATTATTTTTTTTGTAGCTTGTTATTGTTCACTTGTTGAGAATCGACCGTAGATCAAGGGATTGGGATTCTAATTAGCCGAAAATGAAAAGTTTTACAGAGGATTATCTCAACGAGTCTAATAAACTTGATGGGACCAATTATGCCAATTGGAAATTCAAGCTACAAATGTTGCTTGAGGGATCATGCACTTGGTCGATCGTTAGTGGTGATGAGCAGAAGCTAACCATGGTAGCAAGTGGCATGACAACACTAATACAATATTGGGATAAAAGGGAGAATAAGGTGAAAGTATTTTTAAATATATCTATTAAAGACAATATTATCTCGCATATCAAAGACTATAAATCGTCTAGTGACATATGGACTACACTCAAGAACCTCTATGAGACATAGAACACCAATCACATCTTGTCGCTCAAAGGAAATTTGTTTTCCATGAGGATAGAGGAGAATGAATCCAATACTAGATTCATTGCACAGGTCAAGGACCAAAAGGACATATTGGGATACATTAGGGAGAAGGTGTCTGATTCTGATCTTGTCATAATTAAATTGAACGAGATGACGAATGAATACCAAATTTTCATCATAGGCTTGTCTTCAAGGAAGGAAACCCATACATTTGAAGAGCTAACAAGAATTCTAATACATGAAGAAGAGCAACGATAGAATTTGAGATCACAGGGTGTCGATCTTGCTCTAATGGCGAAGAAGAAGGCACACAAACGGAAACCACCATAGGGACAGAAAAGCAGTGGAATCTTTCAGAAGAGACCGTTTAGAGACATGTCTACAAATAAATATGACATTAAACGTTTTTACTATGGGAAAACCGGTCATCTAGCTAAGTTTTGCTTTAAGAAACAGGAAGGTGAGGCTAAAAATAAACAGAGAAAACACACGGGGCATTTTGCTAATGAAAGTCACAATCATGATCTTCAATTATTTGTAGCTGATTAGTTTCTTTTAGCTATTGAGGAGGATGATTTTGAAATATGGTTCATAGATTCAAGCATGTTTTCAAATATAACAGGTAATAGGCATTGGTTCGAAAATTTGAAGAAAATACATGTGGAGCTAACATATATCTAGGTGATGACAGAGGTTATCAAATAAAGGGGTACGGTGATATTCCGATGATGTTACTTGATGGAAATATAAGATATCTTAAAAATGTCATGCATGTACCCAAGAAAAATAAAAACTTGATCTCTGTTTCAATGATGATAGATTAGTACCTACAAGTCGAGTCCTTCACATCATATTGTGTCATAAAGGACAACAAGAAGGAACTAGTTGCATGAGGAGTGCATATGGGAGGCCTGTATGGGTTGAAATCCAAGAGCGTGTTGCACCAAGCTATGGCTTCAACAGGACAAACAACCGAGAATCTCAGGCACCAAATATTTGGTCATCTGAACCTACAAGATCTCATGCTGCTATAAAGAAAATGTATGGTTGATGGACTTCCTGCTTTTCAGAATATTCATTTAGATTGTGATGGGTGGGCATTAGGGAAAATGAATAGAGAATAAATATATTTCAATGTTGATAGGAGGAAATGAGATATTCTGGAGCTTGTGCATACATATATATGTGGACCTATGCAGACTAGGTCGCTAGGTGGTGCATATTATTTTCTACACTTCATTGATGATTGCACTAGATTCTCTTGGGTATATTTTTATTAGAAAAAAGAGTTAGACAATTCAATGCTTTAAAGAAATCAAGAATATTATGGAAAAGTAGACATCGAAATTCATTAAGATTCTCCACTCTGATCAAGGGGGAGAACACAGGTTGGGAGAGTTCATGAAATTTTGTAGGAATCATGGGATTATTCAATAGCACACAATTCCTTACACTTCACAGCAAAATGGAGTTGTTGAACGAAAGAACATAACCCTTGTGGAGAGCACACAAAGTATGCTTCAAGGTAAGGACCTATCTAATGTTTTTTGGGTTGAAGCCATTAATACTGCAGTTTACTTGAAAAATAGGAGTCCAACCAAAAGTGTCAATTTTAAAACTCCTTTTGAAGCACATTATGGATATAATCTTGCAGTGAATCATTTAAGGGTTTTTCGGTAAAAATCCTTTGCTCACATTCCCAAATATGATAGGAAAATGGTAGATCCTAATGCCACGAAATGCATCTTTGTAGGATACTGCACTAAGTTTAAAGATTATAAATTGTTTATCCTTTGACTCATAATTTTTTTGTGTGTCAAGGTCTGTTATTTCATGAGCAGACTAAGCAAGGAAATAAGAAGAACAACCTTTAAGAATGGCACATTCCATCGTTGATGGAAGAAAGCAGTGAGGACATGCATTAGTAACAACAACATCATCAACAACAACAACAATAGGAGGTGGTAGGTGATGCAATCAGTATGTCGAGCCTGCTAAGGTCTAAAGAAAATAGATTTGAGGTGAGACCATTATCGACAAGACCAGGTAGGCAGACTCAACTACCAGCCATATTGAGAGACTATTCTTTAATGTCAAACATTTTAGATGTTATAGCACCCACAAATTATAAAGAATCTAGTCAATCTCATTAGTGGAGGGCGGCAATGAAAGTTGAAATTGAATCTATAATCAGAAATAATACTTGGAAACTAGTTGAATTGCCTGAAGGAAAAATACCCATAGGTTACAAATGGCTTTAAAAACCTAAATTTAATGTAGATGGGAGTATAGAAAAGTTTAAAGCAAGACTGGTAGCAAAGGGTTATTCACAGAAAGATGGAATTGACTATGAAGAAATCTTTGCTCCTATAGCCAAACTGAATATTATTAGAATGTTAATTGTTGTAGCTGCAAAATATGAGTGGAAGCTACACTAGTTAGATGTTAAGTCTACAGTTTTAAATGGTAATTTAAAGGAAGAGGTTTATCTAATGCAACCTGAAGGGTTTGTTATACAAGGGCAAGAGCATTTGGTTTGTAGATTAAAAAAGACCATTTATGGTTTAAAACATGCACCTAGGTCTTGGTACGAGAAGATAGATTAATTTTTCTTAGAACATGGTTTTCATAGGAGTAAGAATGACCCAAATCTATATAGAATATATGATGAACAGAGGAAGATGATTTTCATTTCCTTATATGTGGATCACATTGCATATGTCACAAGTCAAATTGCGTATGTCACAAGAGTTTGAGATAAAAGACCTCAAAATTTTACATTAGTGTCTAGGTCTGGAAGTGTGGAGAGACTCTGGGTAGACTTTCCTTGCTCAAGGGATGTATTTCAGAGGGCTACTCAAAAAATTCAGAATGGAACAATGTAAGACAACATCAGTACCTTTGCAACAGAACATGAAGTTGTGCAGAGATGATCACTTTAAGGAGGTGGATGCCACTTTGTACAGGCAGCTAGTTGGTAGTCTGATATATTTTACTACAATTAGACCAGAATTAACATACTTTGATTGTGTGCTGAGCCAATTTATGTCTAATCCTATTTAAAGTCATTGGGTTTTGCCAAAAAGTGTACTGAGTTATCTTCATGGTACTTGTGATTATGGTATTTTATACACTGATACATATGATGTTACTTTAGCAAGTTTTTCACACTCTAATTGCTAGGAAACCTGGATGATCGACAATCTATCACGTTTTATGCATTCAATATTGGATCTGGCGTTATAGCATGGAGTAGTAAAAACAGAGCACTATGTCTCTATCTTCAGCTGAAGCCGAGTACCAAGCAGTATGCACATCAACATGTGAAGCTATCTAGTTGAGGAGGCTTCTAGATGATGCAGGAGAAGGGAAGAAAGAAGTGACCAACATCAATTGTGACAACCAGAGTTCCACTAATCTGGCAAACAATCCCGTGTTTCATAAGAACATGAAACACATAGATACTCAGTTTCATTTTCTAAGGGAAAAATTGCAGTCAAAAGAAATATTTATTGAATACTGTAAAACATGTGACAATATGGCTTATATTTTTAGAAAGCCTCTTGGGAAAGTGAAATTTTAATTGTTTAGGAAGATGTTGATACTTCAAGATAAACCTTTCTCCATTAAGAGGTAGAGTTGAAAATAATTAATATTATATTGTATTAATGGAGAAATCATTACATGGTTGTAATGTAACTCCTTAAATTAGGATTAGTTCCTAGGTTCTAGGAGTTTGTTCTCACCTCCCTATTCTTTTGAGATGTATTTATTGTCTCATATTTGATTAATGTAATATGAGAGTATACACACCAGTTTGTGCAGTCTCCACCTGAGGAGTCTCTAGATGCAGCTTCAATTCACGTTTTTCTTTCCAGATTTCTAACAAATTTGGACTTAACAACTTTTGCGGAAATAATGGAAAGAAAGACAATGTCCATAAATAAATTAGTTTTTATAAATTTTCAGTTTATATGAATAAATGATTAAAAAAAATTATATTAGAAAATTTGTCATTGCAAATTGGAAATTTTGATAAGGAAAATATAAAAAAATTGTAATTCTTATATGAAAAAAAATTTAAATACAATAATTTTAAGTAATTCTTTTTAGAAAAATTTGTAAAATGGTAAATGGGTTGTAAATTAGTAATTTCAATATAAAAATAAAAATAAGAAACTGTAACTTTTATATTGGAAAATTTTATAAAAATAGCATATTTAAGTTTCAAATGTATAACTTTTATGAAAAAATTAATATGTTTAAATATTTGTAACATGTATAATATCAAAATTTTTCAGTATTAAAGTTTATAGGCTTGATTCTTTTTGCGGAATTTGAATTCAAATTTGGTAACTATGGTTTAAAAGAGACATGTATGTAAAATGACAGTCGTTTTGATAAGCTATTCTCATAGCACTTACAAATTCTTTAGTTTCAGTTTATTCTTTAAAAAAATTAGTTTAATGTCCAAGTCTTTGATGGGTTGATATTAGGCTATAAGAATACATACCATTAAAAGTGGTGATCTGCATATTCATATTTTTTCAAATGTATAAGTAAATTGTTCATAACTGTCAGGGCAACAATTTTTTATTCTGTGGGAAAATTGTATTCAGAATAAACATGAGAAGATGATTTGTTTTTTAAGTAAGACTTAATATTTAAGCAAGACATAACCCCAAGAGTGTTGAGGAGATTTGACTTAGTAACCTCACAAGGCACTTAACAACAACAAAAATTTGAATTCGAATTTAGTAACTATGGTTTGAAAGGGACCTGTATGTAAAATAACAATTGTTGAAGTAACCTATGCTCAAGGCACTTGCGAATAATTTAGTTTCAGTCTATTCTTGAAAAAACAAAATAGTTTTGGTATCCAAGTCCTTGAAAGATTGATATTAGTCTATATGAGTACATACGATCAAAAGTGGTGATCTGCCTATTCAGATTTTTTCAATTGTATAAGTAAATTGTTGATAACTATCATGATAGCAATTCCTTACAGGCAAATTGTATCCCGAATAAATATGAAGAGATGAAATTTATTTTTAAACAATACCTAACTCTTAAGGAAGACCTGACTCCAAAAATGTTGAGGAGATTTGACTCTCTGATCTCCCAACACACTTTGACAACAAAAACTCATCGACATATATATCCCTTGAGGCTTTTAGCAGCGAAAATATATAGAAACTTTCGCTTCTTTTTGGCGCATCCACATTTCTCTAGCTGATCGTCGAGAATTCAGGGTTCACATGCTTTTCGGTTGTCTTTTAAAGTAGGCCAGATGAGAGTGGCTATTTCCTGAAAAGTGCCCTATTGGCTTGACTTTGTTAATTAGTACAAGTTTCTACCACCATTACTATTTCTACATGTACAGACGTCAAGTATTTGCATTATTCAGTTCAGGAATTTGCAGTATTCAGTTTTGGCATTAAAATTTGAGATTTATAAAATGTTTATGATTAAAATTTTAAATGGGGCAATAATGTTTGTCAAATCAATAATGTATTTCAGATACACATGGATTTTTAAATTATTTTAACTTTTTCCTCTCTCTATCAAATGGGATAAAAATGGTGAATTCAATTAATTTATATATATATATATATTATTATAATTATAAATTTCAAAATCATTTCTTATTGCCATATATTTGATTAATATAAATAGGTAAAAACCATTATATAAAATTCTTAATTAATTTTTTTGGAGTTTTTTAGTGTTGTTTTTGGAAGTTTTTCTAATGTTTTTTTAAGTCAAATTTCTCTCAAATCTGACAGCAATTTATTGAAATCATAAGTTTGATGGCTAATCCCTGCACAATCAATGTGCTCTAGGGGTTTTCCAATCAATATGCCTTAGAGATTTTTTCAGTGCTGAAATCCATATATAAAATCAAAAAACCAGTTTAAATAACACAAATCATAATTTCACCTTAAATTTTTCCACCAAATTTAAGCCAAAAAAAAAAAAAACTCTATTTATTTTATTTAACAAAAAAAACAATTTAAACTAACTTCCTATCGATTACAATTACATACATGTGGCAGTTATAATAATTCTACACGAGAAATTTTGCAGCACTACTTTAAAATTCCTGGAATTTCAATACTTGTCCGTCAAAATTTGATGATCGTTATTTGTTTTCCACGTCCGTGATTCTAAGTTACATGCATATGTATGAATGTTCATTTTGTTCTGTTTTGTTATAAACCGGTTTAGGTAACAGCATCTTATCATTATAATAACATAATTGTGATTAAGAGAAACATTTTTAATATGTTTAGAAGTTTATCCCAATATTTACCTTCAAAATTTTTAAAATTCGAACTTTACAACAATGTCATAAATCTCTGTTAAAAATGAAACATAAGAAATTAATTAAATATAATTCAATATAAACTAAAAAGAAGTTTACATCATAATATCTAAAAGATTTGCAAAGGATATTTTGGTGGCAATTGATGGCTAAAACTTGAAAATAAAAGTCAATATAATGGTCATAATATCCTTGTCATAATAATCTAAATGTATTTACCCAGGTTTAACTTTTCTTTTTACTTGTGCTTGTAAACGTTTTAAAATTGTATCTGGCTATAAAAATACATTAAAAAAAAAAACTTTTCTGTTGAATGTCATATTACAGGCCTGCGGTGAACCCTAGTTAAATCATAACTGTCTAGCTGAGCCATTTTACCCTAATTTAAAGGCAAGAGCTTAACTATGTAACATCTAATAACGGATCAGAAGGCTAAGTAGTGTAATGAACCAGGAAGGTACTGCCGTATTATACAAAACAAAGATGATAACGCCAAGATGTCTTGCTTGATTTTTCACCTAGGCTCCAGACTTCCGGATGAAGGATCAACAGCTGCAGAATGCGTATCGATCGGCGTCCTAGAAGAAGTTGCTGCTTTCGAAGTTTTTTGAGGATCGATAACTCTACCAGGTTCAACCTGTCCAAGTAAGTTAACAACATCCAGATCCGTGAAAGTCGGTCTTGTAGGGAGGTGAGAACAAACTCCTACAACCTAGGAACTAATCCTAATTTAATGAGTTACATTACAACCATGTAACGATTTCTCCATTAATACAATATAATATTAATTATTTTCAACTCTACCTCTTAATGGAGAAAGGTTTATCTTGAAGTATCAACATCTTCCTAAACAATTCAAATTTCACTTTCCCAAGAGGCTTTGTAAAAATATAAGCCATATTGTCACATGTTTTACAGTATTCAATAAATATTTCTTTTGACTACAATTTTTCCCTTCGAAAATGAAATTGAGTATCTATGTGTTTCGTGTTCTTATGAAACACGAGATTGTTTGCCAGCGTAATGGAACTCTGGTTGTCACAATTGATGATGGTCACTTCTTTCTTCCCTTCTCCTGCATCATGTAGAAGCCTCCTCAACTAGATAGCTTCACATGTTGATGTGCATACTGCTTGGTACTCGGCTTCAGCTGAAGATAGAGACATAGTGCTCTGCTTTTTACTGCTCCATGCTATAACGCCAAATCCAATATTGAATGCATAACCCGTGATAGATCGTCGATCATCCAAGTTTCTTAGCAATTAGAGTGTGAAAAACTTGCTAAAGTAACATCATATGTATCACTGTATAAAATACCATAATCACAAGTACCATGAAGATAACTCAGTACACATTTTGGCACAACCCAATGACTTTAAAGAGGATTAGACATAAATTGGCTCAACACACAATCAAAGTATGTTAATTCTGGTTTAGCTGTAGTAAAATATATTAGACTACCAACTAGCTGCCTGTACAAAGTGGCATCCACCTCCTTAAAGTGATCGTCTCTGTACAACTTCAGGTTATGTTGGAAAGGTATTGATGTTGTCTTACATTGTTCCATTCCGAACTTTTTGAGTAGCTCTCTGACATACATCCCTTGAGCAAGGAAAGTCTACCCAGAGTCTCTCCACACTTCCAGACCTAGACACTAATGTAAAATTCTGTGGTCTTTCATCTCAAAAACTTGTGACATATGCAATGTGACTTGTAACATATGCAATGTGATCCACATATAAGGAAATGAAAATCATCTTCCCCTGTTCATCATATATTTTATATAGATTTGGGTCATTCTTACTCCTATGAAAACCATGTTCTAAGAAAAATGAATCTATCTTCTCGTACCAAGACCTAGGTGCATGTTTTAAACCATAAATGGTCTTTTTTAATCTACAAATGAAATGCTCTTGCCCTTGTATAACAAACCCTTCAGGTTGCATTAAATAAACCTCTTCCTTTAAATTACCATTTAAAAATGTAGACTTAACATCTAACTAGTGTAGCTTCCACTCATATTTTGCAGCTACAACAATTAACATTCTAATAGTATTCATTTTGGCTATAGGAGCAAAGATTTCTTCATAGTCAATTCCATCTTTCTGTGAATAACCCTTTGCTACTAGTCTTGCTTTAAACTTTTCTATACTCCCATATGCATTAAATTTAGGTTTTTAAAGCCATTTGTAACCTATGGGTATTTTTCCTTCAGGCAATTCAACTATTTTCCAAGTATTATTTCTGATTATAGATTCAATTTCAACTTTCATTGCCGCCCTCCACTAATGAGATTGACTAGATTCTTTATAATTTGTGGGTACTATAACATCTAAAATGTTTGACATTAAAGCATAGTCTCTCAATATGGCTGGTAGTTGAGTCTGCCTACCTGGTCTTGTCGGTAATGGACTCACCTCAAATCTATTTGCTTTAGACCTTAGCAGGCTCGACATACTGATTGCATCACCTACCACTTCCTCTTTCTGTTGTTGTTATTGATGATGTTGTTGTTACTAATGCACGTCCTCATTGCTTTCTTCCATCAACGATGGAATGTGCCATTCTTAAAGGTTGTTCTTCTTATTTCGTTGCTTAGTCTGCTCATGAAATAACAGATCTCGACACACAAAAAAATTATGAGTCAAAGGATTAAACAATTTATAATCTTTAAACTTAGTGCAGTATCCTACAAAGATGCATTTCGTGGCCTTAGGATCTACCGTTTTCCTATCATATTTGGGAATGTAGGAAAAGGATTCTTACCCAAAAACCCTTAAATGATTCACTGCAAGATTATATCCATAATGTGCTTCAAAAGGAGTTTTAAAATTGACACTTTTGGTTGGACTCCTATTTTTCAAGTAAACTGTAGTATTAATGGCTTCAACCCAAAAAACATTAGATAGGTCCTTACCTTGAAGCATACTTTGTGTGCTCTCCACAAGGGTTATGTTCTTTTGTTCAACAACTCCATTTTGTTGTGAAGTGTAAGGAATTGTGTACTATTGAATAATCCCGTGATTCCTACAAAGTTTCATGAACTCTCCCAATCTGTATTCTCCCCCTTGATCAGAGCGGAGAATCTTAATGAATTTCCATGTCTACTTTTCCACAAGATTTCTTTAAAGCATTGAAATGTCTAACTCTTTTTTCTAATAAAAATATACCCAAGAGAATCTAGTGCAATCATCAATGAAGTGTAGAAAATAATATGCACCACCTAGCGACCTAGACTGCATAGGTCCACATATATATGTATGCACAAGCTCCAGAATATCTCCTTTCTTCCTATCAACATTGAAAGATATTTATTCTCTATTCATTTTCCCTAATTCCCATCCATCACAATCTAAATGAATATTTTGAAAAGCGGGTAGTCCATCAACCATACATTTTCTTTGTGGCAGCATGAGATCTTTTAGGTTCAGATGACCGAATATTTGGTGCCTGAGATTCTCGGTTGTTTGTCCAGATCACCACTTTTGAACGTATGTACTCGTATAGACTAATATCAATCTGTCAATGACTTGGAGACCAAAACTATTTTTTTTTTTCAAGAATAGACTAAAACTAAACTATTTGCAAGTGCCATGATCATAGGTTACTTTAACAATTTTTATTTTACATACAGGTCTCTTTCAAACAATAGTTACCAAATTCAAATTCAAATTTTTGTTGCTGTTAAGTGCCTTGGGAGGTCATTAAGTCAAATCTCCTTAACACTCTTGGGGTTATGTCTTGCTTAAATATTAAGTCTTACTTAAAACCAAATCATCTTCTCATGTTTATTCTCAATACAATTTTCCCATAAAATAAAAAAATGTTGGCATGACAGTTATGAACAATTTACTTATACAATTGAAGAAATATGAATATGCAGATCACCACTTTTGATGGTATGTATTCTTATATATCAACCCATCAAAGACTTGGACATTAAACTAATTTTTTTAAAGAATAAACTGAAACTAAAGAATTTGTAGGTGCTCTGAGAATAGTTTATCAAAACGACTGTCATTTTACATATATGTCTCTTTTAAACCATAGTTACCAAATTTGAATTCAAATTCCGCAAAAAAAATCAAGCCTATAAAATTTAATACTGAGAAATTTTGATATTATACATGTTACAAATATTTAAACATATTAATTTTTTTCATAAAAGTTATACATTTGAAACTTAAATATGCTATTTTTATAAAATTTTCTAATATAAAAATTACAGTTTTCTTTTTTTTATTTAAATTACTAATTTACAACCCATTTACCATTTTACAAATTTTTCTAAAAAAAATTACTTAAAATTACTGTTTTTTATTTTTTTCATATAAGAATTACAATTTTTTTATATTTTTTTCCTATCAAAATTTCCAATTTGCAACGACAATTTTTCTATATTATTTTTTTTAATTATTTATTCTATAAAATGAAAATTTATATAAAAACTAATATATTTATGGACTTTGTTTTTCTTTCCATTATTTCCACAAAAGTTGTTAAGTCCAAACTTATTAAAAATCTGGAAAGAAAAACATGAATTGAAGGTGCATCTGGAAAGAAAAACATGAATTGAAGGTGCATCTGGAGACTGCTCAGGTGGAGACTGCACAAACTGGAGTGTATACTCTCATATTACATTAATCAAATATGAGACAATAAATACATCTCAAAAGAATAGGGAGGTGAGAACAAAATCCTACAACCTAGGAACTAATCCTAATTTAAGGAGTTAGATTACAACCATGTAACGATTTCTTCATTAATACAATATAATATTAATTATTTTCAACTCTACCTCTTAATGGAGAAAGGTTTATCTTGAAGTATCAACATCTTCCTCAACAATTCAAATTTCACTTTCCCAAGAGGCTTTGTAAAAATATAAGCCATATTGTCACATGTTTTACAGTATTCAATAAATATTTCTTTTGACTGCAATTTTTCCCTTAGAAAATGAAACTGAGTATCTGTGTGTTTTGTGTTCTTATGAAACACGGGATTGTTTGCCAGCTTAATGGAACTCTGGTTGTCACAATTGATGATGGTCACTTCTTTCTTCCCTTCTCCTACATCATGTAGAAGCCTCCTCAACTAGATAGCTTCACATGTTGATGTGCATACTGCTTGGTACTCGGCTTCAGAGATAGAGACATAGTGCTCTGCTTTTTACTGCTCCATGCTATAACACCAGATCCAATATTGAATGCATAACCCGTGATAGATCATTGATCATCTAGGTTTCCTAGCAATCAGAGTGTGAAAAACTTGTTAAAGTAACATCATATGTATTAGTGTATAAAATACCATAATCACAAGTACCATGAAGATAACTCATACACTTTTTGGCACAACCCAATGACTTTCAAGAGGATTAGACATAAATTGGCTAAGCACACAATCAAAGTATGTTAATTCTGGTCTAGCTGTAGTAAAATATATCAGACTACCAACTAGCTGCCTGTACAAAGTGGCATCCACCTCCTTAAAGTGGTCGTCTCTGCACAACATCAGGTTATGTTGCAAAGGTAGTGATGTTGTCTTACACTGTTCCATTCTGAACTTTTTGAGTAGCCCTCTGACATACATCCCTTGAGCAAGGAAAGTCTACCCAGAGTCTCTCCACACTTCCAGACATAGACACTAATGTAAAATTCTAAGGTCTTTCATCTCAAAAACTTGTGACATATGTAATGTGACTTGTGACATATGCAATGTGATCCACATATAAGGAAATGAAAATCATCTTCCCTTGTTCATCATATATTTTATATAGATTTGGTTCATTCTTACTCCTATGAAAACAATGTTCTAAGAAAAATGAATCTATCTTCTCGTACCAAGACCTAGGTACATGTTTTAAACCATAAAGGGTCTTTTTTAATCTACAAACGAAATGCTCTTCCCTTGTATAAAAAACCCTTCAGGTTGCATTAAATAAACCTCTTCCTTTAAATTACCATTTAAAAAAGTAGACTTAACATCTAACTAGTGTAGCTTCCACTCATATTTTGTAGCTACAACAATTAACATTCTAATAGTATTCAGTTTGGCTATATGAGCAAAGATTTCTTCATAGTCAATTCCATCTTTCTGTGAATAACCCTTTGCTATCAGTCTTGCTTTAAACTTTTCTATACTCCCATATGCATTAAATTTAGGTTTGTAAAGCCATTTGTAACCTATGGGTATTTTTCCTTCAGGCAATTCAACTAGTTTCCAAGTATTATTTCTGATTATAGATTCAATTTCAACTTTCATTGCCGCCCTCCACTAATGAGATTGACTAGATTCTTTATAATTTGTGGGTACTATAACATCTAAAATGTTTGACATTAAAGCATAGTCTCTCAATATGGCTGGTAGTTGAGTCTGCCTACCTGGTCTTGTCGATAATGGACTCACCTCAAATCTATTTGCTTTAGACCTTAGCAGGCTCGACATACTGATTGCATCACCTACCACTTCCTCTTTCTGTTGTTGTTGTTGATGATGTTGTTGTTACTAATGCATGTCCTCACTACTTTCTTCCATCAACGATGGAATGTGCCATTCTTCAAGGTTGTTCTTCTTATTTCCTTGCTTAGTCTGCTCATGAAGTAACCGATCTCAACACACAAAAAATTTATGAGTCAAAGGATTAAACAATTTATAATCGTTAAACTTAGTGTAGTATCCTACAAAGATGCATTTCGTGGCCTTAGGATCACCATTTTCCTATCATATTTGGGAATGTGAGCAAAGGATTTTTACCCAAAAACCCTTAAATGATTCACTGCAAGATTATATCCATAATGTACTTCAAAAGGAATTTTAAAATTGACACTTTTGGTCGGACTCCTATTTTTCAAGTAAACTACAGTATTAAATGTTTCAACCCAAAAAACATTAGATAGGTCCTTACCTTGAAGCATACTTTGTGTGCTCTCCACAAGGGTTATGTTCTTTCGTTCAACAACTCCATTTTGCTGTGAAGTGTAAGGAATTGTGTACTATTAAATAATCCCATGATTCCTACAAAATTTCATGAACTCTCCCAACCTGTATTCTCCGCCTTGATCAGAGCGGAGAATCTTAATGAATTTCCCTCTCTACTTTTCCACAATATTCTTGATTTCTTTAAAGCATTGAAATGTCTAACTCTTTTTTCTAATAAAAATATACCCAAGAGAATCTAGTGCAATCATCAATGAAGTGTAGAAAATAATATGCACCACCTAGCGACCTAGTCTGCATAGGTCCACATATATATGTATGCACAAGCTCCAAAATATCTCCTTTCTTCCTATCAACATTGAAAGATATTTATTCTCTATTCATTTTCCCTAATTCCCATCCATCACAATCTAAATGAATATTCTGAAAAGCGGGTAGTCCATCAACCATACATTTTCTTTGTAGTAGCATGAGATCTTGTAGGTTCAGATGACCGAATATTTGGTGCCTGAGATTCTCAGTTGTTTGTCCTATTGAAGCCAGAGCTTGGTGTGGCACGCTCTTGAATTTCAACCCATACAGGCCTCCCACATGCACTCCTCATGCAACTAGTTCCTTCTTGTTGTCCTTTATGACACAATAGGATGTGAAGGACTCGACTTGTAGGTACTAATCTATCATCATTGAAACAGAGATCAAGTTTTTATTTTTCTTGGGTACATACATGAAATTTTTAAGATATCTTATATTTCCATCAATTAACATCATCGGAATATCACCGTACCCATTTATTTGACAACCTCTATCATCACCTAGATATATGTTAGCTCCACATGTATTTTCTTCAAATTTTTGAACCAATGCCTATTACCTGTTATATGTGAAGACACGCCTGAATCTACGAACCATATTTCAAACTCATCCTCCTCAATAGCTAAAAGAAAATAATCAGTTACAAATAATTGAAGATCATGATTGTGACTCTCATTAGCAAAATGCCTCGTGTGTTTTCTATGTTTATTTCTAGCCTCACCTTCCTGTTTATTAAAGCAAAACTTAGCTAGATGACCGGTTTCCCCATAGTAAAAACATTTAATGTCATATTTATTTGTAGACATGCCTCTAAATGGTCTCTTCTAAAAGATTCCCCTGCCTTTCTGTCCCTATGGTGGTTTCCCTTTGTATGCCTTCTTCTTCGCCATCAGAGCAAGATCGACACCCCGTGGTCTCAAATTTTGTCGTTGCTCTTCTTCCTGTATCAGAATTCTTGTTAGCTCTTCAAATGTAGGGGTTTCCTTCCTTGAAGACAAGCCTATGATGAAAATTTGGTATTCATTCGTCATCTCGTTCAATTTAATTGTGACAAGATCAGAATCAGACACCTTCTCCCTAATGTATCCCAATCTGTCCTTTTGGTCCTTGACCCGTGCAATGAATCTGGTATTGGATTCATTCTCCTCCATCCTCATGGAAAACAACTTTCCTTTGAGCGGCAAGATGTGATTGGTGTTTTGTGTCTCATAGAGGTTCTTGAGTGTAGTCCATATGTCACTAGACGATTTATAGTCTCTGATATGCGAGATAATATTGTCTTTAATAGACACATTTAAAAATTTTCTCCCTTTTATCCCAATCTTGTATTAGTGTTGTCATGCCACTTGCTACCATCATTAGCTTCTGCTCATCACCACTAACAATCGACCAAGTGCCCGATCCCTCAGGCAACATTTGTAGCTTGAATTTCCAATTGGCATAATTGGTCCCATCATGTTTATTAGACTCGTTGAGATAATCCTCTATAAAACTTTTCATTTTCAGCTAATCAGAATCCCAGTCCCTCGATCTACGGTCGATTCTCAACAAGTGAACAATAACAAGCTACAAAAAAAATAATCTCAAAACATACTAGAACCTTTGAATAAATCACATATCTGCCACCAAACTGCCCAATCTACCTTCGTTTTGGTCGATCTGCCATGAATCCACCATGATCTCTGTGTCTGCAACTCAGATCTGCCACCAAAATTCCCAATCTGAAGCATAGAGCCATAAAAAACAGGCCATCACAATTTTAGACTAAAAAACAATGATGATTTAAAATCCCTCTAAGGATAGGTCGATCATCGTGGGTTTGACCCTGAGATCTGTGATGATCATCGCTATTGTCAAGCTAAAACCCATGATGACAACTTTATGCTCAGATGGAGAAAAGTCGAGACCTATGAGAAAACTAATTTCTCCTGTGAGTAAGGTATGTCACTTCGACCATGTAGACTCTGTAATTGTCAGCACTGTGGCTCCTCTATTTCGACTGGGGCACTGTAGCAACGAACGCTTTGTATCCACTACAACTCTAATGTAGCCAATAAGGATGTGTAGGTAAATCAGGATCACCATAGATGAGCTCTGATACCATTTTTGAAACTTGGAAAGAAAAACATGAATTGAATTAACTACCAGCTCACAGGTAAGCAAGTTGCACATGGAGACTGCAAAAATTGGAGCACACGCTCTCATATTACATTAATCAAATATGAGACAACAAATACATCTCAAAATAATAAGGAGGTGAGAACAAACTCCTACAACCTAGGAACTAATCCTAACTTAAGGAGTTACGTTACAACCATGTAACCATTTCTCAATTAATACAATTTAATATTAATTATTTTCAACTTTGTATTCCTCGTGCACTACATGGCATGTGTTGAGGCAAAAAGCGAGTGGACAATGAATATGGGAAGCAAAACACATATTGGTAGCACAATTTCAGCTTTAGTTTTGAGAATAAATTAAGCATATGGGTTCAAGAACACTGACCATGCAAAGAATGGGGTAACAAAAATTTATTTTTTCCATATGAAATGTACTCGCAACGATGAAGTATTACAGGGCGCGTCGAGAAAGCAAATGAATAGACCGCTCTTGAGTGGGTGGAGACAATACAAAATTTGAAATGGACGACTTCACTTTAATTGTAACATTTAAGATATCAATCATAAAATAGTGTCAACTGACTTAAGATGCTAGTGAACATTCTCACTTATATAATATTAATACTGACAAATAATTACAACTAAAGATGTCTTATAAATGAAGTTGACTTGTGCATTAATTTTATCTAGCTTAAATACCATATGTCTAACGAATTCATAACCAGAAACATATTTTGCACGAAATTTAACTGAATTGTCGAAGAAACCTCCAATGAGAAAATAAACATGAGATAATAAACATACATATAGACTTATCCTCTTAGAACAGACCAGTTATAATACAATTATATTGTCTCGAAAAAGGAAAATCAACAAATTTATGTTCAAGGCTATAGAACACTAATTATTATTAATGTGTTTGAACACTATGAAACTCGTAGCTGATATATTACAGGGCGATGTGAGAAAGGGAGCGAATAGATAGATCTTGAGCGGGTGGAGACCATGCCGAATTCGAAATGGGTGAATTATTAACTGTACCGAAGCGAATCCTCGAATTTTTTTTTTCCAGTACGATCGAACTTGGTAACTATGTTTCAAACTCTTCATCTCCATTTTTCTAATACGACCAAACTTTGTAACTATGCTTCAAACTTTTCATATCCATTTTACAAACATAAAGTGGATGTTATTTTATTTTAAGCAAATCTTTCAGAAGCCACAAATTTAATCTTGTGCTGTGTGAATTTAACTTTAAATAACACAAGAAGCTATTTTTTAAATAAAAGAACATCATGAAGCAATAGACCAAAATAAACATGCCTTTTAACTTATTTGTGATATTAGCAGAACACACATTTAGTTGTTCCAATATGTTTGGTTATGTTACATATAAAATGAGCTGAAGTATAAATATTAAAATCTGCACATGTTATATGATAAATATTCAAAACCGTACAAGCTATACAAATATAAGTACATCCATAACAGTTTGGAACTATGCCATTTAAATATTCTAGAGCCATTGTTATTTTCATAAAAATGCATGCGGCGATAACTAGTATAAAATTGTAAAAAATGTGTCATAGACTATCCAAGAAAGGAAAAGCATCTAGCTTTAGGGAAGAAGCAAATATAGGAAAAATGAATAATGCATATTGAGTAATAATATGGCTAGCAGGCATTAATGAAAATTCTTCTTCTTCCAAAATAAAGGATAGCAACGAACACTTTCCTGTTTGAAATTTTTTATGGTCTAAGAAGAGGGGAATAGGAATAGGATTAGCAATTGCACAAAATGTTGCAAAGAAAACTCCTTAAGGCAGTAGTATACGAAAGAACAGCATAGATGAAGAGAGATATGATGTGTTATGAGATCTAGATGTTGTCTAGTTTGAAACTATTTCCTTTAAAACATAAATTACTACCTGTAACAACAAGTAATAAATTAATTTAACTTTACAATAGTTGTAATTTAATTGGAGAGATATCTACTCTTCTCAACAAAAATATATGGTACAATATGTTAGATGACCTCCTAAACGACAAACATAGATGGCCCATGCTTGAAGAAACATTTCATATTTAGCCCAAAAATAATTAAGAGTTATTCATTGACTAGAAAAAATAAAATCTGGGAATTAAGCATTATTCATCGTCTAGAAAAACAAAAATTCGAAGGCACTCGACTAATCGCCATCTTCTATTTGAAAAAAAATGTTACCTTATAAACAATATGACATATGAAAAACCTACCAATCTATCACCAATGCTGCAAACAATTCCCATGTGTCATTTGACATGCATCTCATACAAAAAAAGACAAGAAATATCTCAATGTGATGTCAGTTGCTATAAATTTAAGCATTATTGTCATACATGAGATATGTTCCCCGTGAGCATGTTATATGAAAGGTCTAGTTATTGTAACTTCACACATTTCCTTAGAGTTACACATATACTACCCAATCACTAGTTCACTACATATGACACTCAATGTTTGTTTTTAAGGAAAATATTTTCAAATGATTACAATTTTCTAGTTATAATTTATACAATGACCCCAATGAAGTGCATTTCATGTGAATTGACATGGAAAATTGCATAGATGTTAAGACACTAATAACTTACAACGCTGACACTATAAGAATTGCGATCTCATTTAAAAAACAATCACAATCTTTTTGTTCTCATTCTTCAAATTAAATGCAATAAGTTCTAAGTCAAGATAAGGATGACAGGAAATACTTATTGTTTCAAAGAAAATGAGTAATTTATCTAGTAATGGAGCCAGTAAATGCGGAATTGAAATAAGTTGTAGTGAGGAATGTTCTAAATAGATTCCATTGTTGCAACGAAAAACCCTGTAGTTGCAGAAAAATAAACTCATGAAATGAAAGTCCTAAAAAAAATGATTGTTTCCTCCTATGTGCCTATGCATGGGGACAATATGCAAGATCCATATAACTTACCCTGTCAAATATGAATCATTTAGTTGCATGCTTCACTATAGTAACATCAAATCGATCTATTATAGCAAACAATTATGCACTTGCGATTCTCCTACCATAAGTAAGTGACAACAACCTTATCTGTTAGAAGAATGAGAACTAAAAATGAATTAATGATACAAAATAAATGTTGACAAAGGCATGAGTTAGTTGATATCTTCTTAAAATTATTGTCCACTTTCTACATCCTGTCACAATTAAAGGTATTCTTGACGGCCAATATCTTCAATTATAGGACTGGTCCAATCAATATGAAGCTGCAAAGAAGATTTCAACACAAAAAACAAAAGTCTAGACATCAAGAAGAGATTAACTTTGATATCAAAAATTCTGATGTAAAAATAGCTAAAGTATTGTTAAGAAATTTTGAAGGCTAGCAAAAATATATGTTGTTTCCTCTTAAGTACCTATTTATGGGGACAATATGTAAGATCCATATTACTTACCCTATCAAAGATAAATTGGTTAGCTACTCGCTTCACTATGGTAGCATCAACTTCATCTATTATAGCAAACTATTTTTCACTTAGGATTCTCCTACCATAAGTAAAAAACAACGCTTTTATCTATTCAAAAAATGAGAACTAAAAATCAATTAACGAAACAAAATAAATGCTAATAACAACATGGGTCAATTGATATCTTCTTAGAAGTACTTTCCACTTTCTACAATCATGTCACAATTAAAGCTATACCTAACGACCAATATCTTCATATATGAGGAGAGATGTAATATGTTATGTGATCCATATGTTGTCTAGTTTGGAACTATTTCGGTTGCAACATAATTTACTAACTCTAAGAATAGGTAATAAATTAATTTAACTTTACAATAGATTTAATTTAACTGTAGAAATCTCTACTCTTCTCAACAGTAAGACATGGTGCAAGATGTTTTGTGACATGCTAAAATACAAGTGTAGATGGCCCATGGTTGAGGCAACATTGCATGTTCAACCCCAAAATAGTTAAGATTTATTCATCGGCTAGGAAAAGAAAATTTAAAGGCATTTGACTAATCACCATATTCTACTTGAAACAAAATTTGACCCTACAAAAAATATGACATGTGAAAAATATGTCAATCCTCCACCAATGCTGGAAGTAATTCCCATGTGCTATTTGACATGCACGTGGTATGAAAAAACACTACAAATATCTCACAAGTGATGCCATTAGTTGTAACTTGAAGCACTATTATATGACATGAGGCATGTGCCCTTTGACCTTGTTATATGAAAGGTACAGTTTTTGTAACTTCACACATCTCCCTAGAGTTACAGGTATATTACTCGTTCCCTGGCTCACTCCATATGATACTCATTTTGTGTTTTTAAGGAGAATATTTTTGAATGATCTCAATTTTCTAGTTATAATTTATACGATGACCCCAGAGAAGTGCATTGAATTTCAATTGACATAAAAAAATACCTATATATTAAGACACTAACATCTTACAATGTCGGCACTATAAGAACTGCCAAATCATTTAAAAGACAATCAAAAATTTCATGTTCTTATTATTCAAATTAAATACAATAGCTTGTAAGTCAAGATAAGGCTGAAAAGAAATATTTATTGTTTCAGGGACAATGAATAACTAATCCGGTAGTCAGGACTATTATGAATAGGTCCCATTATTGCAATGGAAACATCTTGCAGGTGCAAAAAAATAAACTCATGAAACACAAGTTCTAAAAATATAAATTTATGCCTCTTAAGTGCATAGTCATGGGGACAATATGAAAGATCCATATAACTTACCTTTTCAAAGATGAATTGGTTAGTTACTCACTTCACCGTAGTAGCATCAATCGATCTATTGTAGCAAACAATTCTACACTTGGGATTATTCTAACATAAGTAAGTAACAACAACCTTATATATTTGAAAAATGAGAAATAATAATAAATTAACGATACAAAATAAATTCCGACAAAGGCATGGGTTAGTTGATATGTTCTTAAAATTACTGTCCACTTTCAATATCATGTCACAATTGAATCTATACTTGATGACCAATATCTTCAGTTACAGGACTCGTGCCATCAAAATGAAGCTGCAAAGAATATTTCAACTGCAAAAAATAGAAGTCTAGACATCACAAAGAGATTAACTTTGATATGCAAAATTATGATGTAAAAATAGCTAAGGTATTCTTAAGAAATTTTGAAGGCTAGAAAAAATATACATCATTGCCTCTTAAGTGTCTGCTCATGGGAACAATATGCAAGATCCATATAACTTACCAATTTTTCCAAACACAAACATACTGATGTAGGTGTACTAGATTAATTTGGTACTGAATATAAAGATATAGTGACCAACTAGCCTCATACCAATGACTGGTATTTCATACCATAGTGAGGAAATTGACAATATTCAGTGATAAAATTTTATAACAACTGATGAACTGGAAATAACATGGTATTCAGATTTAACAAAGCCAGAAATACTTCCTAGAGGACACAAATGAACCTCGTCAAAGATTGCAGTGATGCTTCAAGTCAAAGATCTATTTTGCAATATATATATATATCAACAAAGAATATATAATGTTGTTAGTCCTTCCACTGGTTCAATTTGCTAATCATCAATGGATGACTGATAGTAATCTTATTTTCTTCTGTCATGGATGAAAACACACTTTAGGTCATTTCCAAGACTTCCAAGAATACATTCTTTTGATAATAAAACTGATATGTGATGTATATTTTCATCATTGTCGTATGTTTTCAGTACTAGGTAGTCTGGAAACATTTAATGCATGAACAATCCATAACAGAAAGATTGATATCGGCATCATGACCTCCTACAATACTCCTCTCCCCCTCAAATCGATTGTCGTTGAAATAGTCATGGGAAATGATTAAGGGATTCATCTAAAAATTGGATTCGTCAAGCCCTGAAAGGAGTACTTCGGGAACCTGGAATACATCTAACTCTATCAAATTCGTCCGTCAACTCCTTAGTGGACTAGTTATCGCTAGCAACAAATATATAACTCAAACTCCAACTCCGAGCGAAACCTGACAAGCCAGGGATCCCAAACAAGGCCTCAAGATTGATACCATGGTTCTGAACACCCAAAAACCCATGACTTCTATTCTGCTAATAAAATTGCTTCAAACCTCAGATCTCTACACCATGGTTATGCATTTCCAATATATATATAGGAATCCCACAACCTCTATTCCACTAAGAAAATCGATTTTTCCGATCCCAAAAATCGACCTCCGCCATTTTTTCTCCTTAATCCACATTTTTTTCCCCTCTGCTTGGCCAAATTACCTAATAAACAATACCTTATGTACATATATTTCTATGTTATACAAAAAAAACCCTTTAAACCATTATTATATAAGCAATATATTATTGTATCTTTCCCTTATTTTTTATTCCCCAATATGAACGCATGTGATATCATATTGCTTTGTCAGTGGAGCTCTCAATAGAAAGCAAAAGACCAAAGAAATATTACGGATATGCAGCATATATGAAAAAATTAATAAAAGTTGAACAAACTAAATTTGAAGAATCTCCTCATCAAGAAGAATGGAATAAGGTGATGCAGGAAGAATATCAATCCACCGTGAAGAATGGAGTCTTGAAAAACATTCCTAGGCCTAGTGACAAATCAATTATCACTTCAAAATTAATTTACAAAATCAAACATGTTATTGATAGAAGTATATATAAATACAGAGATAGATTCATTGCAAGGGGTTTTTCTCAAAAGGAAGGTATAGACTATGAAGAAACTTTTGCACCTACTGCTAGATATACAACTATAAGATCTTTGGTTTCGCTGGCTACTACAATGGGATGAAATATTCATCAAATGGACGTAAAAACAATCCATACTTGAATGGAACCATTGATGAAGAAGTATACATTGAACAACTGGAAGACTTTGAAATGAATGCAAAAGAAAGCATGTTTTCGTACTTCAGAAAGCATTATATGGCTTCAAGAAAGCTCCTAGGGCATGGTACACAAGGATGGATGCATATCTCTTAAGAATTGGGTTTGTCAAAATTTCTGCAGATACAATCTCTACATCAAGGTGGTAAACAATGAACCAGCCATTATACTACTATATCTAAATGATTTGTTTACTACATGTGTGGAGTGAAAAATACAAGAATATAAGAAGATGTTGGTAGCTTAATTCAAAATAAAAGATCTGTGACTTATGCACTATTACTTGGGTTTGGAAGTTTGGCAGAAACCTGGAGAGATATATCTAGGTCAAGTTAAATACATAATAGATATATTTCAAAAATTAAGTATGATGGATTCCAAGCCTATGATGACTTCCATGATCACTAATCTCAATAAGTTGAGAAGCTCTGACTCTAGTCTCGTCGATCCTACTAGCTATCGTAAGTTGGTGGGTTGTATAACATCTGGTAGACAAAATTTTGGTCTCGGTGGACGTTAACCATCAACATCATCACCTTGTAAATACAAGATCTGATATATATTTTGTTGTTAATATTCTTAGTCAATTTTAGTTGGAGCCTTGTCACAACCATTGGGTAATTGTTAAACATATTTTGAGATATCTATGTGGCACTATACATCACTCCCCAAGGTATGATGGAAATGAAGTTGAGTTTACAGGTTTTATAGATTCCGATTGGGGTTGTAGTGAGACTGATGAATGAAACACTACCGAAGTATGTTTTAGTTTGTGGTTTGCAATGTTTTCTTGGATGAGTAGAAAACAAGATCCTGCTACGTTAAGTAGTGCTGGATCTGAATATGTTGCTGCATGTGAAGTAGGAAAGGAAGTTTTTCAGTAAAGAAAACTCTTGTCAGGTTTGTTTGGAAAGCCCTAGATCCTACAATAATAAATTGTGGCAATCAAAGCAACATCAATATGTCTGAAGATCCTATATTCCATGCAAGGACAAGTCATATCAACAACAAGTACCACTACTTTAGAATTTTGGTAGAAGATGGGGTCGTCAAGCTACAATATATTCTGACAGATGAACAAGTATTTGCTGTGCTGATGAAGTCTCTTTTGAATAAGAAGTTTGAGTATTTTAGAAGCATTCTTGTATTGGTTGACATTGAAAATTTAGTTGATAAGAAGAGATGAAGCATCTAATGGTGGATCCTTGGGATGACATCTAGGTGACCATTGTGTTGATGTCTTGATCCCGAAGAGGGAGCGTTGGATTGGACTTGGAGCTATGACCTTGGATATGCACCTATATCCCTTGGTTCATGGTTAGCAAGTAATCCTAATGGTACTTAGACTGGCTGAAAGCTTGAGTCCATCTTAGCCCCAGTCAGATAGATAACCCTCATGAGGTATCTAGTCCATGGCACTGAGTGTGCCTGAACTCTTCATAGTTCATTTGTTTTTTAGATCTTCCATGTATATACGTAATTATGAATTCCTCCCTAGTTGAGAAGGTGTGTTGAAGAATGTAACTAGGTTCGGTATTCATAATTATATAATGTAATATATTTGTCAAAAGAAATTTTCTTATAAATAAAAATGACTTATTAAAGCACGAGTTTGATTCTTGGGTCATCATTTGTAGGTAAAAGCCTCTATTGTAGGCTTCTAGGTTTTATATTACGTCAATAGAGTCACTGTCAATTTTATTATACCCTTCTTGGGCTTTCGTATCATGTATTTTTTTTTTTAGTCAGATAGGTCATTTGGCACCTCCATAACATGTCGACCCTTTCCTAATGAAGTTAGCCTACATTCAGGTAATTCGATGAATAGAAAAGGCTATATATAGAGAGGCAATTCGATCCATTTGCAACACTTACTCAACAAGTTCGATACACAGGAAAGAGAGGAAAAATAAGTATGAAGTTACTAGAGAAGGAAGAAGATTGTAGGGAAAGATCAAATCGAAGTTTTTGGTTATCTATATCTCACACGTGCGAAGTTACCAGCGATTTGTTGGGGCCTAAAATCTTTTCTAACTTTAGTAGCTTGTGGAAAATGTGTGTCAACAAGGTAACGTTTCTCATGTGTGGAAAACGGGAAGAGGGTAGTCTTATACTTTTTGGGAATTTTTTTAATGATGAAAAATCGAATCAATGTCATAAACTCAAAACACATTATTTAAACAAGTACACCAGCATAGATCCATCTTAAGTATGATCTAACATGAGCCAAGAAGGATCAAATTTCTTCAAGTGAAATTTTTTTTAGAGTGAAAAATATAATGTGTAATTTTTCATTCTTTAGATTGTATTTTTAAATGCTATATAGAGTAATTATAGGACCAAATAAACCCTTTGACCATAAATTTTTATCTTTTTCATGTTATATACATCTTTTTTTAAGTGATATATAATATATACATAGTTGACATTAAAATATTCTACATAACGTATACATTGATACATTTTATAGCACAAATTAAAATAGTTTTCTTTTTATTAATACATTTTCAAGTATATGTGAATATCAATTTATCCTAAAATATGTTATTGATAACACACATTGAACGCTTTTTATATACAGCATTAAAATATTTTATTTAACAAATTCATTTCTATATATATATATTATGAAATTATATTCTTCTTCAAAAGTTTATTTAAAATCGCTTTCAAAATTTTTGAAAAATATAAGGTTTAAATATCTTACTAACAATTTTTTTTTACTTCTAATTACTTTACAAAATATTCATTTTTTTTATTATAACCGAAATTATTTTTCTGTTCATAACATAATTTATTTATTTTTATTTTAAAAAAAACAAAAAAACATTTATCAACCTGACGAACCTAACATACAGATCCCCTCACCCAATAATTCAATTTTCCATTATTAAAAAAAACCCAAAAATATAGAACAACTCTCTCCCGGTTTTCTACACACGAGAAACGCTACCCTGTTAACAAGCCTTTTCCACATGCTACAGAGGTCAGGTTTCTAGTTCTCTTTATGCATTTTACCAGAAAGAGTGATACAGCCATTTTGTGATCGAAGTGGAGATTAAAACGTTTATACATGTATTAAATATTAAAAGCCGAAGCATTTAAATCTTAAAGTATTTAAATAAAATTAAAGCATTTATAAACCAAATAATCTAAACATTTATGTATTTATTTTAAAAAAAAATCAGTACATCTAAAAAAACTTCCAGACATATTCGAGCATTTATCAAATAGAATCGTACTTATGAAACTGGAAAAAATGCATTTATTAAACTTTGGGACAGATTTAAAGTCATTCCTTGATTCGGATAGCGTGTTCTCTCAAGGACAGTTAAGTTGCAATGAGAACTATAACACAAAAATCATTGTTGCAACTTCGAGCATATTTTAAATACATGTTGGCTGCCACAATAATAGTTGCTGCAAAATACATCCAAACCATGCACTTGCCCTCGCTTGGGAATGACACACTACATTAAGCATGTGTCCATTTCAAACATTATGAGGAACCTTCGTGCTATGTGGGCAATTTACTGTTCGAAATATTGCAGACATAAGTTGATAGGAAAAGTGAACCTACGCAAATCAACCGACAAAGTAAAAAGAAAATTTAGCACAAAGGGACTGAATGGGGTTATGTTACGAATATATAAAAAGATTCCTGATTTAGCTGAATTTAATGCACGAATATACGTGGTTAAATAGCAATATAAAATGAAATCAAATGATTATGTAATGAATTTGAAATTGTCATAAATTGAAATGCATGTAAACTGAACTGTTAACCATTCATTTTCATTCTCATGTAAACTGAACTGTTCACCATTCATTTGTTATAGTAATTAGACCCTGTGGTAATAATTTTATAATTCCATTTTTGGCCCTTTGTTGCCACTCTCATAGATAGCTAATTAGGGAAAACATTTGTGGATGTTTTCTAGTAATGGGATAATTGCACTCAATAAAATGTTTAATTCTTGGCATTCCATTTTTCACTATATATCATATTAAGGTAGGTCAACAATTTTTTAATCATGTTTTGTAAAAATGAAATAGTAACATAATGTCATACATGTGAAGAAATTAATAATATGTTACCATATTTAATTATAGGCAATCTAATTCTAATTAATAGAGAGATTAATATATGAATTTTCAATAAGGGATTCTTAGATGCATAAATACATTTATTATATAGAATTTGAACAAATAATTTTATGAAAAAAATGGAAATTGTTGTATTTTTGGGAAGAAAAATAACACATGTGTGAGACCTAACTCTTAAAATTATACTTTATGCACAAAATCACATGTTTTTCATTCTCATACTTTGATTACTCCAAACCAACATGAAAACACTATCTATTTGTTATTATTTGCATATTTATACTCAATCTTTATCTTCATATATATGTTCTTTATATAGAGACTCGATATTTTTTACATTAACTTGGATATAACTTTCCAACTATTTTATTTTTAGTCTCTTAATCAATTCTTCAACTTTTACCATTCCTTTCTCTCTTCTTCACAATCTATGGTCATTCAACTAGATTATCCACAAATTTTAAGAAAATTTGATACCTCTTCACAAGATACCTCCATCGAATCATCTACATTTTCATGACCTATCTCATATAATTTTTCCCTTTCATAAACTAATCCATTCTCTAATCCACATTTTACTATTACTTATATTTTTTATTTTCTTATCTTCTATGTCTTTATCAATAGTTATCTTTCCCTTTTGTAAAATTTTAACATTCATATAAATTCATTTTTTCCCTTTGATTATTCCATATTAATTTATCCTACCATCTCCAAAATCTTAAATACTCTCCATCACACCCAAACCATCATTCAACAAAATGTACAAGTCCAAAAGTCATCTACCATTCAATAATATTTAATAATATTTTCAAGTCTTTGCACAAACCCTTCAACAATAATTTGCAAACTACCGAGTTATTACATGACTTCAAAATGAGAATGGTTTAGATTGACATGATATTTGTTCAATAACTTCTCAACAGTCTTTAATTATAATGTGACTTCCAAAAGAGAATGGTTGGATTGATATTTTATTTATGGTAATAGTGTCACAACCATGCAACTTCAAAAATTAAATTAGGTGTGACTAAAGTGCTTCCTACTGATGACCTAACTTGAAAAGTCATATAAGTTCGAGATCTCCATTTACATGGACAACATTGAAGCCAACTCAATTATATTTGGCCCAAAGTTTGTTCCCAAGTAAATTGCATGCTAAATCTCGGAAAGCAACTTGCGATGACATGGTGCTAACTGTCAAGGGTCAATAGAATATGAAACTATACTTGGATCCTATAACACCACTTATGCATTGTAGCAGCACCTCCAACCATCGAATCTTGTATTTGAATCTAGTGAACGAAGAGTTATGCTTGGGTTTCACCATCCTAGGGGTTTTTCCCTAACTGTCTACCTAGATCTTATGTCTATTCTTCTTGTGATATTCATACACATATAAATTGGTAATTGCTTGATGAAATACAATTTAATAAAGAAGTAAAAGAAGCCATCAAAATTCCCAAGTAATTATCATGAAGAGGAATCAAAACCCTAATTCATACTATTATTGATTTATCAACATGGTATCAGAGCTAACGTTGAAGAAGGTTGGAGATAAATGTTTTGGCTTGGAAGAAAAGGTTACTCCCTCTATTACAAGTTACTTGAGTATCTGATTCAATATCATAGTAATTGTAGGGAGCATGATTCGACGGATCATCTACAACTTATCTAAGAAAGTTAAAAGCGAAGGGTTGCTGGTTGTACTTATAGGTACTCTTCATGATGACAATGCATGGATCACTGATAGTGGAGCATCAAGATAGATGATAGGAGAAAGCATACAAATTCATACTCTATCAAAGAAACAATCATGTCAGGTAATGGATCTAAGAGATAACAACAATTATGCAGTCAAGGGGCTTGGATCTACATCTTTGAAGCTGGAAAATGTAGCAAAGCTACACCTCAACAATATACTCTATGTTCGAGGTTTAAAAATTAATTTACTATCAATTTCTTGTTTAGAAGATAAAGAAGATAGATTTGCTTTTATATATGGAAAAGTTTTGGTTTTGGGAAAGGATTTGTAAGACTCTCCTCCCACATCTACAAAAGTAACCAACGAACTAGGGTAAACATCTAATGAGAAGTTACTATGATATGATTCGACCTCCTATGTCATGTTAAAGTAGTGGAACCGATGGAAACACATCATACCGACCTTCAATATCAGCAATAAATCTCCCACGAACCATCCCAAACTTTTTTCTAACTAGCCCCTCAGTCGCACTGATTTTTTAAGCTATTAAAGGTCTGGAGTTTCCCATGCTATAGGTATGCCATCGTCTAGATATATCTAGATGCTCCCATAATCCTACATGTCTGCATCTAGGGAATATGATTCAGATTTAAATAGGAACGCAACAAATTACAGAGATAACCATAAACACAGAGAAGCAGTGAAAATAATACTTCATTTCACTAACGTAAAATACTGAAATATGGTTACAAACAGAAATTTAAATACACCAGCTATGGCAATGGTATCTTATCTCTTAGAAGAGATGTGGCAGCTACATGCCTCTGAATTGAACTAAAATGAGGCTCAAGTGCATTTTTATAATTGAACAATGAGAGCAAACCCTAAACAACCAAAACCCTATCCCAAGGAGATGTAACACCAAGAGTTAAAGGGCCCCATTGGGGTGAGTTGGACAACCAACTTCCCAGGGTCGTGACTTGGTCATATTATCTCCATTTCACGAGCATGATAGCCCATTGGAAAGATATCTCCAAGGACTATGACAAGAAAGACAACTTTCAGCAGAAAATTGTTGGTGGTAGATTTCCAAAAAACTGTCGTTTAGGGCCTCAAAACGGCTTCGAAAGTTTAGGACCTGAAAAACTGCTAAAAATAGTAAACTGTGCTACAATTAAGGAAGCTGAAAAACTGAAAGAAAAAATGGTGGGGGTCAAAGTTGAATTGGTGGGTGGCCACTGATATCCACCTGGATCATTCCTCCCCCCTTAGGAAGCAATGGTCCCCATTGCATTGAGTTCCTCCATGAGATGAAGAAAATTCTGCTGAACTTGGTCCCTGGTGAGCCACTTGCCCTAGTGAAGGAGTTGGTCTTCTTTGACAACTCAATACAGTTGGATATTCTGCTGGCAAGTGTGTTTGATATGTGTGTCCATGATCCGATCAGTTGCAGCTTGTTCCATGCAATCTAGATTTAACTCTGTGGGTGTGAGATGTTTTGCAATGTCGGATGTGTCTATTAATGGTGGAAAGTATCGCAGAAGGTGGTCCACATTGAACACTAGGTGCAAGCCAAGGAATGGGGGAATGCTAAGCTCAAATGAATTGTATCTCATAGCCTTGGTAATGGTGTAAGGACCATGTCAGAGTGGTATGAGTTTCCGATAGGCTCCAGTAATGCGTTCCTTTCGCAAATGCAACCAGACTTTGTCGCCTACCTGAAACTTGTGTGGCACCCGATGTTGATCATGTTATTGCTTGTACTTGGCATTTGATTTCTCCAGAATGTCATGGACCTACTGCGAATATGTTGGATGTGCTCAATGAAGTTATTTTCCTTATCTTTTTTAGACTGGACATGAGCCGAATCTGCGTGAGTAGTTGCAAATGGCATGGCCACATCAATGGGACATAGTGGCTGGAATCCCAAGCCCACCTAAAAAGGGATGTGGCCAGTCGAGGTGTGGAGAGCTTGATTGTAGCTGTGTTGAACATAGGGGAGGATCTCGTCCCATGTGCACGGATGCTTTGAGTTTTACATGGGCAAAATGTGTGTTGAGCCTCAAACCTGCACTCATTTACCCATCCTCCCAACAACCTTTTCCTACTCATTTCCTTATTTTGTCATCATTTCCTTCATCAACTTGTTCAATTCATTGCATTATAGTACTTTTTAACATGATTTGCTAATTGTGCTAATGATTGACTGTTGGTTTAGATTTTTGGTTCAAGTGCTGCAATTCCGCAGCTGATACAGGATTTCCGCAGCCGATCTCTGATTCCGCAGCCAATCCTAGATTCCGCAGCCATTTTCTTCTTTGCTATGATCCAGGTTTCCTCCAGAGGAAATAGCCACATGGGCAAGTTTGTGTGACTGTGTACATGGTGCGTGTGCTGTCAGCTCAGCCAAACTGGCCGTCTACACCCCTGGTCAACGTGGAGGTAACTCTGGTCAAACGGCAAGGTTGCAAACGGTGACACGGCTCTGCGTGTTCAGGTGGAGCACGAAAGTCACAGCTGACCTCTTCTTTAGCCACGAAGACTGCAGGGGACAAGAATCCAACAACGGATTTATCAACCATGATGACCGTTTCCTAAATCCGTGCACGGTGCTGCTGAACGTGTCTTTTGCATAGCTTTTAGATAGATTAGTTTACACACAGAACAGTTTGTGTTCCTGCTATAAATAAAGCGTTTCTACACGTTGATTAGTGAGTTTCTAGAAGTTAGTCTTTTGCTGTTGTAAACTCTGTTTCAAGACTCTTTTACATAGCGTTTACGCTTCCCACTGTATTTTGTTATGTGCTAATTTAATACCAAGAAGACAGTTCTGTTCTTACCTGCGTAGCTGATCTTTTTAATTGGTTGAAGTGGATGGAGGGCCCCTGTCTGCTACAACCATTGTACAGTAGTTTTTAAATTTGCTTTCTTGCATTCCTTTTTTTCTCTAATTCACCATGTATATTAATGTACAGTTTGAATCATGCTGCTTTACGTTTCTGTACTTTTCATGACTAATCAGTGTGTGTTTTTACAGCTTTGTTAGGAGCCCGGGACAGTGTGCTTTTCCTCCTTTCTAACACTAGTGGCATGTGAAGTTGTCTTATCTAAACTGCTGACTTTCGCTTTGATTTTCATTAGTTTCCTTGCTTAGTTCTTTTCCTTGCCTAGTTTACTTTATCAAGTTTTGTCAAGTTGCTAATCTCTTGATGGTTCTTTTTATCATGATTCACTAACTTTTATGGGACCAAAACATCATTTAATTGCAGCTTGGTTTATTTAGTTTTAGACTCATATTGCTAATTCACTCCTAACTCTTTTTCACATGATCAATTTAGCTAAAGGCGGAATGTTAAGGGAGAATTAAGTAGTGTGATTTGTCACTTAATTTTTGCATTGCTTTAGATTCATTAGAGGAGTTAGAATAGTGTTCTTGCTTTCAGCTGAGTTAATGTAGATGTCATTTTCATTCTTATCAGCAGTAAAGGTATTGGACTAGTGCCATTGGTCTTTTTGTTTGATGCTTTACTTTCATTCGAAGCTTTAATTCCATTCC
>APFE030476297.1:85428-97614 GCA_000404065.3 Pinus taeda | reverse complement strand
AAAATCAGAAACATTGAGAAAAATTTTTAGTTTTTTCGGCTAAAGCTAATTTTTTTTAAAAATATTTAGTTTTTTGGGTAAAGCTAACTTCGAGCCGTAAGGTTCGTTTTTTCTTTGCATATTCGTGTTGGGTTTTGTGTTTTGTGTTTTGTAGGGAAAAAGAGGTTTCTCAAGGCAAGCACGCAAACCAAAGCCCCCCCTCTCTCTCTCTCTCTCTCCCCCCCTCTCTCTCTCTCTCTCTCTCAAATTTTTGTATAGATCAATTGTGGTTCAAAGCTATTTTAAGAGAGTAGAGGTCTTGGGTTCAAATCTCCATTTTGTGGGGCCGTTTTTTTTCATTCCCGCACATTCGCGCACTTTGCCGGTAACTTCAACAATTTTTTTTCAAAAAGCCATAACTTCTTCATCCGGAAGCCTTTTTCAGAGCCGTTTTTTTAAAGCAGTATAATTTTTCTAGATCTATCCATTGGAACACTTACTTTCAGCATCTTCAACTTCAGTTTTTTTAAAATGGAAAGTCCATGCCAAGTCATTCTTGACAGCACTAACTACTTCCAATGGGTAGCCTACATGGAAGATTTACTTAGAAGTAAAGGTCTCTACAGAATAGCCACCGGCCAAGAGAAGAAACCAAAATATGAAGACAAGGTTGATAATGGGAAAATAGACAAGATCAAGCATGTGGTTTGATAGGGATGTCTATTTCTCCTGATCTTAGATTCCATATTGCAGAACTTGATACTCCTCATGAAGCATTGGAACAAATCACTAAAGTTTTTTGGATTAAAAATGAAATTAGAGCCCATCAACTTGAAAATGAGTTGCTTACATTGGATCCTAATAATTTTTCTTGCATTGAAGATTTCTTGTCAAAATTCAAGACCCTTAGATATCTCTTGGAAGGTGTTAAGATTAAGAAAGAAGATAGTAACCTTATTTATTCCATCCTTACTAAGTTGGGACCAGCCTACTCTGTATTTGTTTCCACCTTCCATTCTACAAGGGAAGCTTTCATTTGTCAAGGAAAAGACTACAAGGCCCCTTCCTTTGACTCTTTTTGTGATTCTTTAATAAGAGAACAAGAAAAACTCTTACACCTTGGTCTTCTTAATCTTGGAAACTCTTCCAAGAAAGCATTAGCCCCCCAGCAGCAACCAAATTTAAAGAATCCTAAGAAGTCATATCCTAAAAAGAATGGTCCTAAACCAAACAAGGGTCCTAAGCAAACTCAGTCTCAAAATGAAAGATCATTTCAGCAAAATGATAAGACCAGTAAAAACAAATGGAAGAAGACTGATAGACATTGTAACTTTTGTAATCGAGATGGCCACTTAGAATCTAAATGCTTTAAGAAGATGGAAGCCTTGGAAGCCGCAATGAAGAAACATAACATCCATGTGGAGCATTCTTCTACTTCAACTCAACTCCATCTTCAGGAATGGCACTTTCTGCATGTCATTGTCAATCATCTCAGTCTGGTTATGCATTAAATGTATCTTCTTCTTCTCATTCTCATGAGTGGCTCATTGATTCTGGAGCCTCCTATCACATGGCCAAAAACAAAGCCATGTTTTCTTCTTTAAATGATTGTAACACCAAAAATATATATGTTGGTGATGATAGATCTCTTAATGTTGTAGGGACTAGAACTGTTCATCTAGACAATGGTCAGTTTAATGATGTATTATGTGTTCCAACCTTATCCTGCAACCTTCTATCTGTATATCAGATAACTCATTCAGGTGAGGTAAAATTGTTGAATTTTCACCTCATGATGTTGTAATCAAGGATCTAAGAGATCCTAAACAGATTCTAGCTACTGGTATTGCTGATGATTCCACAAGGTTGTATAAGTTTCACAACTTTGGGTCATCAAATCTTCCTCAGTATTTGTTGCTCATAATGATGAAGTGAGCAAACTTTGGCATGAGCGATTTGGTCACTTAAACTATCGCTCCCTTCAGCACCTATGTAAAGAAAATATGGTGACAGGTCTTCCTATGGTATCTTGGCAGAGATGGTGTTGTTCAGTGTGTACTAGGAAAACATCAATGGGACAGTTTGGAAATAAACGTGCCTCTTGGCACGCCCAGCCCTTTACAGCTTGTACATAGTGATTTATGTGGTCCACTTCCAATTGTTTCATTCTCTGGCTACAAGTATTTCTTAACTTCATTGATGATTTCTCCAGACGCACTTGGGTATACTTCTTAAAACTCAAGAGTGAAGTATTTAACATGTTCTTGGCCTTTAAGGCCTTTGTTGAAAAACAATCTGGACATCAAATTCTTAAGCTAAGATCTGATAATGGCGGAGAATATGTTAAAAACAACTTCATCAACTTTTGCACTGAGAATGGAATTCAAATGCAACATACTGTTCCATATACTCCACAACAAAATGGTGTAGCTGAAAGGAAGAATCGCACCTTAAAGGAAATGGCTAATTGTATGCTTCAATCTAAAGGACTTAGTCTTAATTATTTGGCAGAAGCAATTAACTGTGCAAATTACATAATAAATCGCACTCCTACTAAAGTTTTAAAGAATATCACTCCTGAAGAATCATGGAGCTCAATTAAACCAAATGTGAGTCACTTCGTGTTTTTGGAAGTGAAGCATGGGCCCATATTCCAGATGAGAAACATAAAGCTTTAGAACCTAAGAGTAAAAAATGTATTTTGGTTAGATATTCTGAAGATGTCAAAGGATATAGACTTATTCCATTTAAGTCCAAAAATGTTATCATTAGAAGAGATGTAAAGTTTGATGAAAATATATCGACCTGCGAGCCTAGTTCGGCGAATGTGCCACCTCTCTCTATCTCTTCTACTTTTGAACATATTTCTTCTTCAGATGATGAAAGCGAGGATGACAATCCTCCCCCACCTTCTCAGGGTCCTCCTTCAGCTCCTTCACTTCCAAAATGGGTTCGTGCTACTTGGGATGCAGCAGGTGATATTGTCGGTGATCCTACAGATCAGCGTCGTACACATTCTCAGTTCGAAAGAGCCTCTTCTTTACTGGCTCAAGTCTCAGAAAATTATGATCCTAACACCTTTCTAGAAGCTTCAGGCCATCTAGATTGGGATGCAGCTACGAATGAAGAATATCGTTCATTATTGGCAAACAATACATGGGATCTTGTTCCTCTACCAAAGGGACGAAAACTTGTTAGATGCAAATGGGTTTACAGAACCAAGTATGGACCAGATGGGAAAGTTGATAAACATAAAGCTCGTCTTGTTGCTAAGGGATTTTCACAAGTTGAAGGCATTGACTATACTGAAACCTTCTCCCCTGTTGCCAAAATGAACTCTGTCTGCCTTGTTCTTTCCCTTGCTGCCTCTTTCAAATGGGAAGTCCATCAGATGGACGTTAAATTCGCCTTCTTGCATGGGGATTTGCATGAAGAAATATATATGGAACAACCTATTGGGTTTATACAAACAGACTCCAGTCTTGTATGCCGGCTTAAGAAATCCCTTTATGGTCTCAAGCAAGATCCTTGGGCTTCGTATGCCAAAATGGATAGCTTTCTTTTAGAATCTGGCTTTTCTAGGTATCATTCTGACAATACTGTCTACACCAAGAAAGTGGGCAAGTCTCTTATCATTCTTGTTCTGTATGTTGATGATCTTATCCTCACTGGTAGTGATCCCAACCTTATCATCCATGTGAAGTCCAGCCTTAAAAAGAATTTTGAAATGACAGACTTAGGACACTTACATTATTTCCTCGGTCTTTAAGTCTTGCAATCCAAGGAAGGTATTTTCCTCTCCCAATCCAAGTATGCCTGTGATCTTCTATGCCATTTTCACATGGAAGATTGTAAGCCAGCTACTTCTCCCTTTCAGTCAGGAGTCAAACTTTCAGTCACTTGTACTTCCCCTAAAGTTGATGCTACCTTATTGTTGAGCCTCAAACCTGCACTTATTTACCCATCCTCCCAACAACCTTTTCCTACTCATTTCCTTATTTTGTCATCATTTCCTTCATCAACTTGTTCAATTCATTGCATTATAGGACTTTTTAACATGATTTGCTAATTGTGCTAATGATTGACTGTTGGTTTAGATTTTTGGTTCAAGTGCTGCAATTTTGCAGCTAATACAGGGCTTCCGCAGCCGATCTCTGATTCCGCAACCAATCCCAGATTCCGCAGCCATTTTCTTGTTTGCTATGATCCAGGTGTCCTCTAGAGGAAAGAGCCACATGGGCAAGTTTGTATGACTGTGTACATGGTGCGTGTGCTGTCAGCTCAGCCAAGCTGGGCGTCTACACCGCTGGTCAACGTGGAGGTAACTCTCGTCAAACGGCAAGGTTGCAAACGGTGACACGGCTCTGCGTGTTCAAGTGGAGCACGAAAGTCACAGCTGGCCTCTTCTTTAGCCACGAAGACTGCAGGGGGACAAGAATCCAATAGTGGATTTATCAACCATGATGACCGTTTCCTAAATCCGTGCACGGTGCTGCTGAACGTGTCTTTTGCATAGCTTTTAGTTACCTTAGTTTACGCATAAAACAGTTGGTGTTCCTGCTATAAATAAAGCGTTTCTACACGCTGATTAGTTAGCTTTTGGAAGTTAGTCTTTTGTTGTTGTAAACTTTGTTGCAAGACTCTTTTATATAGCGTTTACGCTCTCCACTCTATTTTGTTATGTGCTGATTTAATACCAAGAACACAGTTCTGTTCTTACCTGCGTAGCTGATCTTTTTAATTGGTTGAAGTGGATGGAGGGCCCCTGTCTGCTACAACCATTGTACATTAGCTTTTAAATTTGCTTTCCTGAATTCCTTTTTCTCTAATTTACCATGTATATTAATGTACAGTTTGAATTATGCTGCTTTACGTTTCTGTACTTTTCATGACTGATCAGTGTGTGTTTTTTACAGCTTTGTTAGGAGCCCGGGATAGTGTGCTTTTCCTGCTTTCTAACACTAGTGGCATCTGAAGTTGTCTTATCTAAACTGCTGACTTTCGCTTTGATTTTCATTAGTTTCCTTGCTTAGTTAGTTTCCTTCCCTAGTTTACTTTATCAAGTTTTGTCAAGTTGCTAATCTCTTGATGGTTCTTTTTATCATGATTCACTAACATTTATGGGACCAAAACATCATTTAATTGCAGCTTGGTTTATTTAGTTTTAGACTCATATTGCTAATTCACTCCTAACTCTTTTTGACATGATCAATTTAGCTAAAGGCAGAATGTTAAGGGAGAATTAAGTAGTGTGATTTGTCACTTAATTTTTGCATTGCTTTAGATTCAATAGAGGAGTTAGAGTAGTGTTCTTGCTTTCAGCTGAGTTAATGTAGATGTCATTTTCATTCTTATCAGCAGTAAAGGTATTGGACTAGTGCCATTGGTCTTTTTGTTTGATGCTTTACTTTCATTTGAAGCTTTAATTCCATTCCAAGTTATTGTTCAAGTTTTCTCTTTAAAATTCAAGAAGCATTTAGAAATCGCCACATACACACACATTCACTCACTTTTTTATAACTTCATCACATCACATTAGGAAGATAAGTTAGACATAAACTAAAAACGACAAAAAGAACTAGGAAAGGCTGCTTAAGTATATATTGTACACTTCACTTCATCAGCTTACAAGCCCCGGGTTGACAATTTATGATAGCAATTTAGACAACACTAAATTGACCAAACAATGTGTACGATCATCTTGTTAACAACCTCTGTCTGGCCATCAGCTTGAGGATGGGACACTATGGACTTAGTGAGTTTGGTGTCTAGCATCGACCAAAGACTGGACCAAAATTAACTGAGGAACTTGTTATCCCGATTTGAGATGATAGGCTATGGGATCCCAAAGTGTACCCACACTCGTTCAAAGAAGAGTTTAACAGTGGCTTCAGTTGTGATATTCTTCTTGTAGGCCGCCATAATGGCCATCTTTAAGAACCTGTCAATGACCATAAAAACACAGTCATTTCCATGCTTAGTGGAAGGAAGGCCTGACATGTAATCCATGGAGATGGATTCCCAAGGTCGACTACGGGTAGGCAGTGGGGTATAAAGGCCTTACTTCTTGATGGTCGGTTTGGCAATGGTGTAGGTAGTGCATGATCTGATGTACTTCCTAACATCATGTCGAATATTCGGCTAATAGAAATACTTCTACAGTATTGCCACCATTTTCTTGACCCCAAAATGCCCACCAACCCAACTGTAGTGTGCTTGCCAAATCATCTTGACAGGCTCACTTCAAGGAACACAAAGGTGACCCAGGTGGCATAATAGGGCATCATAGAGGTGAAAAAATGGAACATGTTGACCCTCCATGAGTGTCTAGTATGTGTGGAAAAATTATGGGTCGCTTTTATAGAGAAGTGGCCAATTAGAAGTCTCATGCCCACAAGTGTTGAGCATGGTGGTTAACGCCATGATCGGTGGTCGACTGAGACAATCTGCAAGATTATTGGTGCTGCCATTCTTATACTTGATATTCAAATGGAACTGTTGCAGGTATGTGGACCACTTCTGATGGCAATCATTCTGTAATTTCCCTTGGGTCTGTATGAACTGCAGGGGTCGGTGGTCTGTGTGGATGACTGTTTCCTTCCCCAAAATGTAATGCTTCCATTGTCGGTAGGCCTGCATAATGGAATACATCTCTTTGTCATAAGTGGGATATTTCCGGACTGTGTCTGAAATTGTCTCACTGTGATATGCCACTGGATGCCTGTGCCGAGTAAGGACTACCCCAATAGCATAGTTAGAGGCATCTATCTCGACCTCAAATGGTTGTTGAAAGTCTGGTAATGCGAGAATTGGTGTCGAGTAGAGGCGATATTTCAACTCTATGAATGCCTTTTGTTGAGATTTAGACCAAAAGAATTTTTTTTTTCGCTCCTCCCTTGATGACTTGACTCAAGGGCCAAGTGATATGAGAAAATCCTAACACGAACCTATGGTAGAAGTTGGCAAGACCTAGAAAGCTGTGGATCTCTGTTAGAGAGGTTGTAGATGGCTAATCCCAAATGACATGGATCTTGGCTAGATCCATGTGCACCCCCTGTTCATCAATATTGTATCCTAGATATTGAACCTGGGTCATGCCAAAAGTGCATTTCTCCAAAGTGGCACATAACTTGTGTTGCCACAGTGTTTGGAGAACCTGTCAGGTGTGGTGGAGGTGCTCTTCCCAGCTTTGGCTGAAGATCAGGATGTCATCCAAGTATACCACTACAAATGAGTTGGTGAATGGCTACAATATGTCATCCATTAGTATCATGAAGGTTGTAGGAGCATTCGTCAATCCAAAAGGCATAACCAACCATTTGAAAAGGCCCTCCTTGGCTTTGAAGGTAGTCTTCCACACATTAGAGGGTTCGATCGGTACCTGGTGATATCCCAACTTCAAATCAATCTTGTTGAAATATTTTGCCCCCTTCAATTGGTCCAGGAGGTCATCAATCCATGGGATTGGGTACCTATTACAGACAATGATCTTGTTCAATGCACGATAGTCAATATAGAGTCTCCAAGTCACATCCTTCTTATGTACCAACACGATCAGGCTCCCACAAGGCGATGAACTCGGACAAATGTGACCTTTTTGTAGTAGCTCCTGAATCTACCTCTTGATTTCATCGTTCTATGGAACAGAGCACTGATAGATTGGTCCATTGGGCAGCGGTCCACCTGGGGTTAGATTGATGTAGTGCTTGACCTAAAAATGCATAGGAACCCCTACGGGGAGGTGAAGATATCCTCGTACTCCTCCACGACCTTGTCCATTTGTACTTGTCATGCGGAGGGGCCCTGTCTGGAGGTTGTGGCCACTGTCTTCTTCTTTGCTTGAGGGCGTATCATCAAGAAAACAAATTTTTTGGTTTTGGAAATGAGCTTACTGCATTGTTTTACAGTAACCAGAGAGATGGCACTAGGAGGTGCTACCTCCGGTATCTTGTAAAACTTATTTCCCAATGTAACAATAACAGCACGGGGCCTTGATTCATACACAACATGTTGCTTCCACAAGTATGGTTGTCCTAATAATACATCACAAACTTCAAGGGGAGCAATGTCACACAATACCTCATCCATGAAGGGCTTGTTGTCATATGGGCTAACGCGAGGATCCCGTCCTTGGTGAAGCCACCTGATGGTGTACAGTTGTGGATGTGTTGTGGTCGGTAAGCCCAGCCACTTCATAACCTTTGCTGAAATGAGGTTCTTTTGGCTCCCGCTGTTGACAATGAACTGTAGTGGGGATCCCTTTACCCACATCTAGGAGTGGAAGAGATGCTCCTCCTCTTCTGGATCTTCGGGTTCCTCCTTCTAGATATTCATGGTGGCAATGGTGGCGTCGAGCTCCACATCGATAATATGCTTCCCTTTGTCATTCCCCTTATCGGGTTCTAACTTAGAGTTAGAACCTACATCTGATTTTGAAACCTTTAGCTCAACCACTAATGACTGCTTGGTCCGACAATCACTTGTGTTGTGAGTGGATCGCTTATGGAACTAACACCACTTTCCCGTGTCCTTTTTTGGCTTCACAACATTGTTCTTTTCTTGCAGCTTTGGTGGGGTTATCTTGGGCCACCCTACCTTGGCTTTTTCCTTTGTTCTACGGTTTGGGGGCACCTTTCACTTGCTTCGAATTTGCAGATCCAAAGTCTCACTTCTTCTGTTTAAACTTTTGCTTGGCCTTGACGACATATTGGTATGTTGTACCAAGCGATGAAATGTTCAGGAATTCTATTTCTTCTTGGATGTACTTGTGCAGACAACCGCGATTTGAGTACCAAATGCTGCTCTGAATCCTTGATACCAACCTTTGTTCGAAGGGTAAGGAAAATATTGGTAAACTCTGGCACGTCTTGGTCCCTTCCCTACCGCAACATGGTCCACTTTATGTATTCATCCTCATAGCTTCTAATGGGTAGTACTGCTCCTTGATGGAATCTTGGAATGAATTCCAAGTGGGTGCAGCTGAAAATAGTGAGCCTGTACCTTCATCCTTCTGCTTGCAGTAGGTTTCCCACTAGTTCTTGATGTGGGGGGCTACTTTGAGAAGAGCGAAAATAATCTTTTCCCAAATGGAAAACTCATGAACAGAAAAATAACCCTCTAGTAGATTTAACCATTTATCGATGGCATCTACGTCTATCTAACCCTCGAATATGGGGATTTGAAAATTAACTTGTACCTTAAATGGTGTGGCTGTTATAGCTCCAAATATCACCCTTGGTATTTGTGATGCTTGGTTTATGGCCTAGGGCAACCCGTCCTTCTAGACTTGGTCCAAATATTTTGAAAACAATGTTTTACTTCTTGTACGCTACTTTGCCCTGTGATAAAAGCATGTACACGCGGGTTAGTCTATACCCAACCCACGTATATGTGTTAAAACACTTAAAAAAATTAAATTTCATTAATTATGGGCAGAGATAACAAGTTTTAGCTTTTGATTACCTCCTAGTTCCCATGGCCCAACTATTCCCAACTGTTTCCCAACTAAAAAACTAATTTGGGAGAAGTATAAAAAGACTTCAATGGGAAGGCCTTAGGGAGGAGAGAAATGATAGAATTACTATACTAAGATTATCACCTGATCAAGTCTGAAGTATCCTTGTACTTCAAGCACTTCCCCAAGTTTAGGAAACCCTTGTTTCCTTCAGTGTTGATATTCTCCCACTTGCTTGAGATATCATGGTATTGGTTATGGAAGGAGATTGTTGAAGACTGGGATTGGACAAACTTGGAGGACGGTTCTGCTTGGAGCCGGAAGAGGAAGACTCAGGTGAACTCTTTCCATGTTTATTATAGTTTTCTACAATAAAAAGAAACATTGTCTTGTTCCTGATATCAACTGTGTTTATGCATCAAATGTTATTGTTATGGTTTATGTATGAATGTCTATTTTGATGTATAACTAACTATTTACTTATATGATATAAAGTTGATTTCACTAAAATGATTTATCTATATGCTACTATGTGTATTTGAATTGGTTGATTTGCATATTCGAAGATCATCAGGAGTTGCAGAGGGTTTGAACCCTGGCTAGAACTACCCAAACGAAGGACATCCGGGTATGTTCATCCTCTCATAATTAGTTTATTTAAGCATGTTGCCTGAGTTGTATGCATGTTTCTTGCTGTAGATTACTCTTTCTCTGTTAGGGTTCTGACCCAAAGCTCTATGGGACTTATTCCCTTAACAGAATTGGCAACTCCATTGGGGATAAAAATCTTGTTATCCCTAGTTTGGGTTGTTCAGTGTCAATCAGGTATTAGTTCTTAGTTTGCTTGCTATGATAGTATTGCGTGCTCCTGTAGGAACTCAGACTTCAAGTATGATCCTTTTCATCAGGCCTCATTTTTTATTTTTCTTGTAAAACTTCATATACGCACCTTTGTCTGTTTACATAAGCATACACAGGCTTGTTTCTGTGAACTGAAACCGTGTATACGAGAGTTTCTTTTGGCAGAAGCGTGTGTACACGCACCTATGTAGGGACACAGTTGCGTATACAATTTTTTGCATGCTTTTTTCAAATCTTTCTGCCCAGAAAGATTTGTTTCTTCGTCTGTGTGGTTTCTGAGTGATCAGTTTCTGTCTTCAGAATTTAATTATTCAGTGAGATTATTGTTTCAAATTCTCTCTTGCTTTGAAAAGTTTTGGCCTCGGTTTCTATTAGAGTGAGTTTTATTATTTGTTTTTGAAAATACAAGGCTTCTTATAGAGGTTCTTGATTGTTCTGGTCTTCCGAAACAACAGATTATTTTCAATCTTTTTGTCAAACTTCATTATTGGTCTACTTGCTTTGGTTCCCGTCATTTTTGTGGCCATACACTTTTTCTTGCTTTTCGAAAGTTTCTTGTTCATGAATTTGAAAGTGTGTCTTTCCTGATTTCTTGATCAGTTTATCAAAGCTCTTTTTTCTGCTTTTGGATCATTTAGTGCAAGTTGAAACACCTTGTTTGTTCAAGTTTTCATTCGTGTTGAATTGATAACTTACAAAGTTTCCTTGTGCTTTGCTTTTGGTCTTTGAGTCTTTGGTGGCATTTTGAGTGCTTTTGAAAAGTTGTTTTCATTGCTTCTTGAAAAGGAAAAGTTCTTCAAAAACATTGTCTTTGCTTTCTTTTGCCAAATTTGATTTTGGTTTCTTTGGTTTTGTGAAAGCGAATTGTGATTTTTTGAGATTTGCCTTTGCTTATTTGGAGGAAAATTTGTATTTGAAACTTGCATTCTCTTCAAACATTTAAGTTGGCTTATTAAAAAGTTTAAAACAATTGCTTTCGTCTCTTTTTTAGAGTAATCTAGAATTTTGCATTATCATGTACACCTTGCATTAGGGTAGTTTTGCATTATTAAAGCATCAATACTGTTTTAGTTTTTGTGAGTATAAAGTCTGCTATAAGAAAAGAAAAGGAAAAAGTTTTTGCTTTATAGAAATTTCTTAGAACCCAAGTAGAATTTTCCTTTCATCGAAGAACAAACAAGTGCATTGCATATAAGTCAGTTTTTCATTAATTTCTTTTGCATCATAAAAAATTGGTTTCATTTCCATATTGTCCCTTTGACTTAAAAGAATAGACACATAAAATCAAGCACTTAATAAAATAAACTAGATTTTTTTGTATTGTCAATCAATATACACCAACAAGTTTTAGGTTTATTTAGGGCCTTGGATTAGGCGAGAGGAAAGTAAACTCTCCAAGACCACTATAAATTGTAAAACATAGAAGTTTGAATAAAGAGTGAAATCCAATAGTGTTAGGGAGATCGGGAAAACTCCATGGCTAGGCATTAAGCACGAGGGTTTGTGAAGATAAGGACGAGAGATACCCCCTCTCTTAGTTGCTGGATCTTACCTCACGACTGTTCCGACTGCTTTTGATACGAGTTCATATATTTAGTTGCCTATCCTAGGGATCTACATAGGTGGCTGTAGAAAGGAATCCCATGCAACCTGAGGTTGATTTTGCATCACATTCAACGGTACTTCTAGAGGGCACCCTTGCGAAGCTTGGGGGCTTGCACCGGCAAAGGCTATTGTCTGGAGGTCAGCTGATCCGGACTTAAACAGGAACGCAATAAAATACAGAGATAACCATATACACAAAGATGCAGCAGAAATAATACTTCATTTCATTAATGGAAAATATCGAAATATGCTTACAACCAGAAATGGAAAGAAACCAGCTAGGGCGA
>APFE030476297.1:41775-83846 GCA_000404065.3 Pinus taeda | reverse complement strand
ACACTCACTTGTGTTGTGAGTGGAGCTCTTATGGAACTCACACCATTTTCCCGTGTCCTTTTTCGACTTTGTGGCACTATTCTTTGCTTGTAGCTTTGGCGGGTTGTCTTGGGCTGCCCCGCCTTGGCTTTGTCCTTTGTTCTGTGGTTTCGAGGCACCTTTCCCTCGCTTTGGATTCGCAGATCCAAAATCTTGCTTCTTTTGTTTAAACTTTTGCTTGATCTTGACGACATATCGATATGCTATGCCGAGCGAGGAGATGTTCAGGAACTCCATTTCTTCCTGGATGTACTTGTGCAAGCAGCCGTGGTATTTGAGTATCAAATGCTACTCCGAATCCTTGATACCCAACTTTGTGCGAAGGGTATGGAAAAGATTGGTGAACTTCGACACATCTTGATCCCTTCCCTGCCGCAACGTGGTCCACTTTATGTATTCATCCTCATAGCTTCCAACTGGGTAGTATTTCTCCTTAATGGCATCTCGGAATGAATTCTAGGTGGGTGCAGCTGAAAATAGCGAGCCTGTAGTTTTATCCTTCTGCTCGCAGTAGGTTTCGCACCAGTCCTTGACGTGGGGGGCTGCTTTGAGAAGAGCGAAAACAATCTTTTCCCGAATCGAAAATTCATGAACAGAAAAATAACCCTCAAGCCGATTTAACCATTTATCTACAGCATCTGCGTCTATCTTACCCTCGAATATGGGGATTTCAAAATTAACATGTACCTTAAAGGGCGTGGCGTTTCTAGAGTAGCTGCTGGAAGCCGATGCGTCACTTTTGGGTAGCCGCTGAAGGATTTGGGCAAAGTTGTCCATCATCGCGTTTCGTTGTCGCTCGAGGGCTTCTTCGAGCAAGATTTTGATAGGGTCTCCTGCTCCCTCGTCTTTCTTCTCATCCGCCATGGGAGGCCGTCGGGATTTGCGAGGCTGGTCTTGCAAAGGTTCGACCAGCTGAAGCCCTAACTCCTTGTATCCCGACCTTGTTGGGGACATGCAAAGAAAAATAGAGAAAAAGCAGACCGCTCTGATACCACTGATCCAGACTTAAACAGGAACGCAATAAAATACAGAGATAACCATATACACAAAGATGTAGCGGAAATAATACTTCATTTCCTTAATGGAAAATATCGAAATATGCTTACAACCAGAAATGGAAAGAAACCAGCTAGGGCGATGGTAGCTTATCTCTGAGAAAATATGTGGTTGCTACATGCCTCTGAACTATTATGAACTGTGTTACAATGAGGCTCGAAGGCCTATTTATTGTTGAGAAACAATGAAAAACCCTTCACATTCCAAAACATAACCCTAGAAGATGAAACGCCAAATTGTGGGCCCCGTTTTGGGTAAATTGGTACATGAATTTCCTAGGGTCGTAACTTTGGCATACGATCTCCGTTGGATGCGTATGATAGCTCGTTAGAAAGATCTATCCGAGAACTACCACTTTGGGAAGGGAAACAACGGTCCATGGACCCATGTTGCCCCCAGATTTCCCAAAAAACATCGTTTAGGGCCTCAAAACGACTCTGAAAGTTCAGGACCCGAAAAGACTACTAAAAATAGTAAATTGTTCTACAATTACGAAAACTGAAAAACTGAAAGAGATAGTTGTGGGGGTCCAAATGGGATAGGTGGGTGGCCACCAACATCCACCTGGATCATTAGCATAACTACCTTTGATACTTTCGCTAGTAGACTTGGGGCATGATTACCCGAGTCTATTTTTTGAAGGCCTTTATTATTAACTTTCTTGTATTTCGGTGTTCAGTCCCAATCACCCGGAGCAGAAATACTTGGAAGTTGTTTGATTGCTAAATCCTTTAGGGAAATTTTTAGTGTGTGTTTTGTGCTCATAATCAGCCTAGCTTTCAATTTTCTTGAGTCTTTAAGTAGATCTTATAAAAATAATTCAAAGTGGCTAACTGACCACCTCGATGGTCCTATAGACTTCGTGGGCTTTCACCTGCGAGTCGACAGCCTTCTCCTAGAAGGCGTAGGAGTGATTCTACCAGTGGTAGCAGGCGCGTCGAAGATTGATCCTCCACTTGGGGGCATTAGTTCGTAAGATAGAACTGGTACTACAATAGAGCTTGAGAGGAGCACACTAGTTCTTTCCCGAGTGCTCTTCTAGTCGGAAGATAGTATTAAGGTAGAAGAGCTTTCAGAGTCAATTGCGGCTTTGAATTCTCCTCTCCCTTCTGATCATACTGATGTATTGTTATACTTTGGAACTCTGACTCACAGGCCTTCAAGTGTAGGTCCACACACTTCTATCCCTTTGATGACCACTGCTGGAAGCATGGCATCCACCACGAGTGCTACGAGTATGTAGACTCCCATGTCAGTGCAAGGAGGAGGAATTATTTCCATCCCCTCTACATCCTTATTTGGGTCTACTACTAGCACATCCTTATTTGGTTCTACTTCCATTCCATCGACGAGTGGAAATTCTCAAGCCAATGCATCCAGATTTGGATTCTTCCCTTTTGGAATGCCCTCCCAAGGTATTCCTTCAGTTCCATTAAATGTACCATTAAACGCCTCCACGTCCATGATGAGTGGATCAGCTTCTTTTCAGGGTTTCCCATTTGGAAGTGGTCATCTACCACATTCCCATCCGACAGTAAGGTCTACGGCTTTTCCTTTCACAAGTCATGGTAGTAATCTTTTTCAGAGTTGGACAAACCCTACGGTTAGTGGGATAGGAACTAGGAATCAGTTTTTCAGCCAACAAGGGAATGTCTCATATTCCTCGGTCAATTCATTTTGAAGTTTTCCACCCTTAGCTAATGCTTATAACCCTTACCAGGGGCTATCACCTCCTTACAATAATTCATTGGGGGGAAACTTTGCCGGTTATAGAGGTTTTTCGGCTGGAGTTGTTCAAACTCTGCGTTTTACTAGACCACAAGGGTCACCTTTTGGTTCAATAGGTTCTACCAGTTACTTCGGGAAACATGGTGCCTTTCAAAATCCAGGTCATTCTTTTCAGACTTTTGGGAACCCCGCCCAATCTGGGTGGAATCCCCAAGGTCCTCTATGACTTCCTTTTCTAGCCATGCTTAATTTGTCAGACTTGACTAAGTTGAAGAATGATCCAATTAGATAAAATCCAGCTTGGCCTCCAGTCCTAATCAAACTTCCATCAGATATTCCAAAATTCGAAGGGAAGAGTGGTGAATACCCGAGCGACCATGTAACCACGTTCCATATATGGTGCTCAACTAACTCCCTGATCAATGATTCGATCAGCTTGAGATTATTTCAGCACACCCTAACTGGGAATGCGGCTAAGTGGTACATAGAGTTGCTAGGGGGAACCTTTATGTCTTTCACCGATTTGGCTAACATTTTCTTAAACCATTTTTAGTTTCCTGTCTGTTAAAAATCTGGAACTGAACTTCTGGCCAATTTTCATCAGGACATGGCTACTCACATTTTGGATCATATCCAAGAATGGAGACAAAGAAAGAGGCTCATCAAATCTGAAATTCCACCTAAATTCCTTCTCGAATGGTTTTTAAAATCATTACAACCCAAGATATCCAAGGATGTTTCTATGTCCGGTGTTTATTTAGAAGAGCAGGCTATCTTTTGCACCGAGTAGTTAGAACTGATATATTCTTAGTCTGGGACTCTTCAGAAAGCTGCTTATACTTGGTATTTGATTTCTTAAGAATGTCATGGACCTACTATCGAATATGTTGAATGTGTTCAATGAAGTTGTTTGCCTTATCTGTTTCAGGCTGGACATGAGCCAAATCTACGTGAGTAGCTGCAATTGGCATGGCCACATCAATGGGACATAGTGGCTGGAATCCCAAGCCCACTTGAAAAGGGATGCGGCCAGTCAAGTTGTGGAGAGCCTGGTTGTAGCTGTGTTGAACATAGGGGAGGATCTTGTCCCATGTGTGTGGATGCTTTGAGTTTTACATGTGCAAAATGTGTACGATCGTCCTGTTGACAACCTCTGTCTGGCCATCAGTTTGAGGATGGGACACTATGGACTTAGTGAGTTTGGTGTCCAGCATCGACTAGAGACTGGACCAAAATGAACTAAGGAACCTATTATCCCGATCTGAGATGATAGACTATCGGATCCCAAAGTTTACCCACACTCATTCAAAGAAGATTTTAACATTGGCTTCGACTGTGATATTCTTCTTGCAGGCCCCATAATGGCCATCTTTGAGAACCTGTCGACGACCACAAACACACAGCCACTTCCATGCTTAGTGGAATGAAGGCCTGACATGTAATCCATGGAAATGGATTCCCAAGGTCAACTAGGGGTAGGCAACGAGGTATAAAGCCCTTGCTTCTTGATGGTCGGTTTGGTAATGGCGCAGGTAGTGCATGATCTGATGTACTTCCTGGCATCCTATCGAAGATTCGGCCAATAGAAATAATTCTGCAGTACTACCACCATTTTCTTGACCCTAAAATGCCCACAAACCTGACTGTAGTGTGCTTCCCAAATCATCTTGACACGCTCACTTCAAGGAACATAAAGGTGACCCAGGTGGCATAACAGGGCATCCTAGAGGCAAAAATCTGGAACATGCTGACCCTCCAAGAGTGTCTAGTATGTGTGGCTGAATTTTGGGTCACTTTTATAAAGAAGTGGCCCATTAGAAGTCTCGTGCCCACAAGAGATGAGCACAGTGGTTATCGCCATGATCAGTGATCGACTGAGAGAATCTATAACATTATTGGTGATGCCATTCTTATACTTGACATTCAAATGGAACTCTTGCAGGTATGTGGACCACTTCTGATAGCGATCATTCTGTAATTTCCCTTGGGTCTGTATGAACTGTAGGGGTTGGTGGTCTATGTGGATGACCATTTCCTTCCCCAAAATGTAATGCTTCCATTGTCGGCAGGCCTGTACAATGGAATACATTTCTTTGTCATAAGTGGGACACTTCTAGACTGTGTCTAAAAGTGTCTCATTGTGATATGCCACTGGATGCCCATGTTGAGTAAGGACTGCCCCAATAGCATAGTTATAGGCATCTATCTCAAGCTCAAATGGTTGTTGAAAGTCTGGTAATGCGAGCATTGGTGCCGAGCAGAGGCGATCTTTCAACTCTGTGAATGCCTTTTGTTGAGATTCAGACCAAAAGAATTTTTTTTTCGCTCCTCCCTTGGTGACTTGACTCAAGGGCTAAGTGATATGAGAAAATCCCAACACAAACCTGCAGTAGAAGTTGGCAAGACCTAGAAAGCTATGGATCTCTATCAAAGTGGTTGTAGATGGCCAATCCAAAATGACTTGGATCTTGGCTGGATCCATGTGCACCCGCTGTTCATCAATAATGTATCCCAGATATTGAACCTGGGTCATGCCAAAATTGCATTTCTCCAAATTGGCACATAACTTATGTTGTTGCAGTGTTTGGAGAACTTGTCAAGTGTGGTGGAGGTGCTCTTCCCAGCTCTGGCTAAAGATCAAGATTCCATCCAAGTATACCACTTCAAATGAGTTGGTGAATTGCCGCAATATGTCATCCATTAGTATCATGAAGGATGCAGGAGCATTTGTCAATCCGAAAGGCATAACCAACCATTCGAAAAGGCCCTCCTTGGAGTTGAAGGTAGTCTTCCAAACATCGGAGGGTTCGATTGGTACCTGGTGATATCCTGACCTCAAATCGATCTTCCTGAAATATTTTTCCCCCTTCAGTTGCTCCAGGAGCTCATCAATCTGTGGGATCGGGTACCTATTACGGACAACGATCTTGTTCAGCACCTGATATTCAATACAAAGTCTCCAAGTCCCATCCTTCTTCGGTACCAACATGATCAGGCTCCCACAGGGCGTTGAACTCACACAGATGTGACCTTTCTGTATGAACTCCTGAATCTACCTCTTGATTTCATCATTCTACAGAATGGAGAACTGATAGATTGGTCCATTGGGCAGCGGTGCACCTGGGGTCAGATCAATGGAGTGCTTGACCTGACAGTGCATAGGAACCCCTGTAGGAGAGGTGAAGATATCCTTGTACTCCTCCAGGACCTTGTCCATTTGTAGTTTTCGCGCAGAGGGGCCCTGTCTAGAGGTCATGGCCACTGTCTTCTTCTTTGCTTGAGGGCATATCATCAAGAAAACAAATTTCTTGGTTTTGGAAATGAGCTTACTGCATTGTTTTGCAATAACCAAAGAGATGGCGATAAGAGGTGCTACCTCCGGTATCGTGTACAACTTATTTCCCAAATTAACAATAACAACATGTGGCCTTGATTCATACACAACATGTCACTTCCACAAGTATGGTTTTCCTAATAATGCATTACAAACTTCAAGGGGAGAAATGTTAAACAATACCTCATATGTGAAGGGCTTGATGTTCTATGGGCTCACGCGAGGATCTCGTCCTTGGTGAAGCCACCTTATGGTGTACATTTGTGGATGTGTTGTGATTGATAAGCTTAGCCACTTCATGACCTCTACCCAAATGAGGTTATTTTGCCTCCTACTGTTCACAATGAATTGTAGTGGGGAACCCTTTACCCACATCTGGGAGTGGAAGGATGCTCCTCCTCCTCTGGATCTTCGGGTTCCTCCTTCTAGATCTTCATGGAGGCAATGGTGGTGTCGGGCTCCGCATCAATAATCTGCTTCCCTTTGTCATTCCCCTTATTAGGTTCTAACTCAAAGTCGGAACTTGAATCTGATTCTGAATCCTTTAGCTCAGCCACTAGTGACTGCTTCGTCCGACACTCACTTGTGTTGTGAGTGGATCTCTTATGGAACGCACACCACTTTCCCGTGTCCTTTTTCAGCTTCGCGACGTTGTTCTTTGCTTGCAGCTTTGGCGAGTTGTCTTGGGCTGCCCTACCTTGGCTTTGTCCTTTGTTTTGCAGTTTTTGGGCACCTTTCTCTTGCTTCGGATTCACAGATCCAAAGTCTCGCTTCTTCTGTTTAAACTTTTGCTCGACCTTGATGGCATATCGGTATGTTGTGTCGAGCGAGGAGATGTTCAGGAATTCTATTTCTTCTTGGATGTACTTGTGCAAACAGCCACGTATTCGAGTACCAAATGCTGCTTTGAATCCTTGATACCTAACTTTGTGCGAAGGGTATGGAAAATATTGGTAAACTCCAGCACGTCTTGGTCCATTCCCTACCACAGCATGGTCCACTTTATGTATTCATCCTCGTAGCTTCTAACAGGGTAGTACTACTCCTTGATGGCATCATGAAATGAATTCCAAGTGGGTGCGACTGAAATAGTGAGCTTGTACCTTCATCCTTCTACTCGCAATAGGTTTCCCACCTGTCCTTGACATGGGGGTCTACTTTGAGAAGAGCAAAAATAATCTTTTCCCGACTGGAAAACTCATGAACAAAAAAATAACCCTATAGTAGATTTAACCATTTATCGATGGCATCTATGTTTATCTGACCCTCGAATATGGGGATTTCAAAATTAATTTTTACCTTAAATGGTGTGGCTGTTATAGCTCCAAATATCACCCTTGGTATTTTTGATGCTTGGTTTATGGCCTACGCCAACCCCTCCTAGACTTGGTCCAAATAATTTAAAAACAGTGTCTTACTTCCTGTATGCTACTTTGCCATGTGATAAAAGTGTGCACACGTGGGTTAGTCTATACCCAACCCGCGTATATGTGTTAAAATACTTAAAAAAAATGAACTTCATTAATTATGGGTGGAGATCATGGATTTTATCTGTTGATTACCTCCTATTTCCCATGGCCCAACTATTTCCCAACTAAAAAACTAATTTGGGAGAAGTATAAAAAGACTTCAATGGGAAGGCCTTAGGGAGGAGAGAAATGATAGAATTACTATACTAAGATTATCCCCTGATCAAGTTTGAAGTATCCCTGTACTTCAATAACTTCCCCAAGTTCAGGAATCCCTTGTTTCCTTGAGTGTGGATATTCTCCCACTTGCTTGAGATATCATGGTATTGGTTATGGAAGGAGACTGTTGAAGACTAGGACTGGATAGACTTGGATGATGGTTCCCCTTGGAGTCGGAGGAGGAAGACTCAGGTGAACTCTTTCCATGTTTATTATAGTTTTTTACAATAAAAAGAAATGTTGTATTGTTCTTGATATTGACTTTGTTTATGCATCAGATGTTATTGTTATGGTTTATGTATGAATGTCTATTTTGATGTATAACTAACTATTTACTTATATGATATAAAGTTGATTTTACTAAAATGCTTTATCTATATGCTGCTATGTGTATTCGAATTAGTTGATTTGCAGATTCGAAGATCGTCAGGAGTTGCAGAGGGTTTGAACCCTGGATGGAACTACCCAAATGAAGGAAATCCGGGTATGTTCATCCTCACATAGTTAGTTTATTTAAGCATGTTTGCTGAGTTGTATGTGTGTTTCTTGCTGTAGATTACTCTTGCTTTGTTAGGGTTCTGACCCAAAGCCCTATGGGACTTATTCCCTTAACATAATTGTTGACTCCACTGGGGATAAAATTCTTGTTATTCCTAGTTTGTGTTATTGAGTGTCAATCAGGGCTGAGTTCTTAGTTTGCTCGCTGTGACAATATTTCCTGCTTTTGTAGGAACTCATACTTCAAGTATGATCTTTCTCATCAGGCCTGATTTTTTATTTTTCTTGTAAAACTTCATATTCACACCTTTGTTTGTTTACAAAATCATACACACGCTTGTTTCTGTGAACTGAAACCATGTATACGTCAATTTCTTTTCCCAAAAGTGCATGTACACGCACCTGTGTAGGGACACAGTCGCGTATACAATTATTTGCATGCTTTTTTCAAATATTTATGCATAGAAATATTTGTTTCTTGTTCTGTGTGGTTTATGAGTGGTCAGTTTCTGTCTTCAGAATTTAATTATTCAGTGAGCATACTGTTTCAAATTCTCTCTTGCTTTGAAAATTTTTGGCCTCGGTTTGTGTTAGAGTGAGTTTTATGATTTGAGTTTGAACACACAAGGCTTCTTCATAGAGGTTCTTGATTGTTCTGGTATTCTAGAATAGCAGATTTTTTTCAATCTTTGTGTCAAACTTCATTATTGGTCTACATGCTTTTCTTCCCATCATTTTTGTGGCCATACACTTTTTCTTGCTTTTCGAAAGTTTTTTGTTGATGAATTTGAAAGTGTGTCTTTCCAGATTTCTTGATCAGTTTATCAAAGCTCTTTTTGCTTCTTTTGGATCATTTAGTGCAAGTTGAAACACCATTTTTGTTCAATTTTTCATTCGTGTTGAATTGGTAACTTACAAAGTTTCCTTGTGCTTTGCTTTCGATCTTTGAGTCTTTGGTGGCATTTTGAGTGCTTTTGAAAAGGTGTTTCATTGCTTCTTTGCTGAGCCCCAGAAATGGGTAATTATATGGGCTCATTTAGCCTCCTAAATCATCTTAATCCACCATTCTCATTAGTTTATTGGATGTTTTTTATTATATTTATGCTAATAGAGTGAATTGGGTTAGTCATTATGCCATGAAGTCTAATGTGTGCTTTATGCAGATTTTTGGTCAATTTTTGGGCAAACCCAAAGGATTAACGAGCATTTGGCAGCCAATATTCGAGGGAAACAAGGGAGAGGATTTGTAGGAGGGTGTCCCCATCATTTATAACTCCCTACCTCAAATCCTCCATCAGAAATGCGGAGCACAAACAACCACATTGATGCATCCAAGGGGGCAGTCGAGCAAGTCAACAAGAACTATTGTCTATCTCTAGTTCCACAAGCCGAGCCCCTTGATTTTAGAAGGATTGTTGGAGGACTCCATTTGTATAAATAGGGAGGCTTAGAACCTCAGTAGGTTAGTTGTATTTTAGCCAGTTATTAGTAGATTTTTGCACTTTTGTGCAGCATTGTGTTCAACTCATTTTCGAGTTCCCTTTTGAGAACAGTTTATATAATGTAACTGCTATTTCTAATAATGAAGATAACACTATTTTTGACCCAAAACTAATCTCTTTCAAAGGGCTGAAGCTCTTGGCTTAGAGCCCAAACCAAGTTGCCCAACACCTCCTACTGTGTACTTATATGTTTTTTCTTCCGTTCATGAGTTAATTTCTATTGCATAGATTCATTTTATCTTGTTAGATTAGGTTGCTTTTGATGGTTAGTATAGTTGTTTTTGTTTCAGTTGCTCAAGTAGGTTACTACAGTGACAGAATAAGATTTGAAAAGGCCAACAATAGGCCCTGATCTCCTTTCTACCTTCCTGGGACTATGATTTGAGGTCAAGGCACTTCTACTACCATCAAAAACATAATTTTTGCTCTTCCAAGCAACTGCTAGTGTGATAACCTGATTTGGAAAGATTGATATATTGGTTCAGATTCAGTTGCTTAGATTGTTTCCTGTTCTTTTACCATAGTTCTCTCCACATGCTTTTCTATTTAGAGGTTACTGTTTAACATCTTCTGTTTGTAGGTCATAAATTAGGTCAAGCTAGAAAAAGTTTTGTTTTCATGATATAGTTATTTGCTTCTTTGATCAGTTTTGATAAGTAAATGTGTAGATCTCTTGTAGGACATATTAGCTCACCATACATCCATAAAACATCCAACACCAGCTCACTTCTCATATATTTCCCAAGTCATTCGCAACAATTCATCAATCTGCCCTAATTTCTGCGTTTTTCCCCATAAGCTTCTTTCTTGCCATTTGACCAAATGCAACCATCACGTTCATTCTTGATCTTCCTTGACAAGTTCTAGACAACTCAACATCTTCATATAGCCTTCATTTCCCCTTTCCTATAATTTTTGCACCTTCAAAACTCCAAAATAGCTCTTGGCCTCCTCCTGTAGATCCTCCAATAGATCCTCCTGTAGATCCCCTGCAGCCTCATGTAGAATTTCTTATGAGTGATTTTTTGAAGTCTGATCACTATGGAAGTCTTCAGAACGGTACTAGGGGCTTCTTAGGATATCGCCACACCTTCCTTACCCTCTACAAAAGCCAACTCCATCTTCCTTTGCCACCAAACCTCTGCACAATCACAACCAGATAAATCACAAGCATAATGATTTCACATAAAAACACTCAAACACACAAAAAGATGTTTTCTTCTCATTTATTTTCAGAAGTGGCTTGAATAAATGAAATTTACCTTTTCAGTAGTCAATAGCATTCATTTCATCAGTTTCCATCACTTTTCTTGAAAAAATAGGGTTAATAGGTAAACTAGGGTTTGCTAGGGTTTGCATCTCATTTCAGTTTTCTTTCTCTTTCTGTAAATAGATTAGCCTCTGTAGAGTTAGCTTTTTCTCATCACAGTTAAAAGCTTCTTCTGAGAATTCATAGAAGTTGGCTTAAGCTCCGAGTGATCTTACATCAGCTGACCAAGTGACATCTTGCAGTAAGAGCTAGTACTTGTGCATACAACACCATCGCTTCCAAGTTTGTTACGAACTACTAGGTTGATAAAAGTAAAGAAGGAAGCCCCAAGAGTTGCAGTTTTATTGCTGCAATACTGGAGCTCACCACTTTTTGGTGCCATTGCCGGGGAAGCACCAGAGTATTTTGTGATTACTGCTTTCTTCTATTTTCTACTGCAACATTCTGCTAAGTAGTTTATTTCATTTCCATTCTGTAATTTCCATTCCAGCAAAATAGATTAGTCATTTCCTACTTTCCTTTCAATTCTGCAAAAGTAGCTTAGGCATTTCCTGCTTTCATTTCACTTCTGCAAAAGTAGATTAGGTATTTCCTACTTTCATTTTAATTCTGCAATTTCCATTTCAGTAAAGTAGCTTAGGCATTTCCTGGTTTCATTTCAATTATACAATTCCCATTTTAGCAAAAGTAGATTAGTCATTTCCTTGCTTTCATTTCAATTCTACAATTTCCATTCTAGCAAAAGTAGATTAGTCACTTCCTTGCTTTCATTTCAATTCTGCAATTTCATTTCAGCAAGTTTATTTCAGACTAGTTGTAATTTGTTTATTCACTTAATTTTAGTTTTGTAGGTAGAAGCAGAAAAAATAAAAACCACCCAAAACGATTTCCTTTCATGCCTTGTAGGAGTAGAGATAATTCAGAAAAAATGTTTGTCCAACACCCCCACTGCTTCACACAGCCAACCTTCTCTCTTTTTTGGTGGCTGCAATCTAGAAACACCCTTAGGTAATAGCCAGACATATTTGAAGAACCTATAGGGGAAGAAGAAGAAGAAAACATTCCTTTGGAGCCAATCGCTAAAAACAGAAATGTTGGGAGAAATACCTTTTCTTCCAACTCATCCATTAAAGGAGAAATTGGAGACATGTGGGAAGACTTCAGGAGTGAGATGCGGTAGATTCTTTCCATGCATATCAAATAAAACAAGAGGAAGCAGAGAGGGCTTTGGTCATTTTTTGTCCTAGGTGCACCAGGAGGCATCCTAGGAATGAATTCCCATTGAAATCTACAGAGGTTTGTTCAATCTGTGAGCAAAATAATTCTACAAACAAGTGCCCTTCCTTGCCCAGACTTAAAGTTGTATACCAAGGGGCCGCAAAAGTCACTGAACAGACCTATTACATAGACCAAAGGAGGCTACATGTACCTAGACCTTATCAGCAGGGGATGCAAGGGACATCTCAGGCATACTACAACCCCAACCAAGTCACTTATATACCATCTTGGGGCCCCCCTGCTCATCCTTCCTAGTCCACGCCTCCTCCTTGGTCCTTCACATCTCCATGTCATGCCCAACCAACCGCTCATCCATTTCACCCCTATGCTTAGCCATAGCCTCAGTGGAATACACCTCATCAGGGGTGGAGGTGCTTGTACAACTCTCCTCCCTCTCTTTTGCCTCCACCACCTACTCAACCGCAACCATTGCCTCCTGCTCCACCAAGGCAACCCCAAATGCTTGTTCAACCGAACCCGAACTCGAATAACAGACAGGCCCAGTAAGTATATAGTGGGGAACCACCATTTCCAAATCCACACATTGGAGTAGCTCAACCCAATTACAAAGATGAGGTACAACACTTCCAAACAACTCCTCTTGAGCTCAATGATATTCACCATAGCTCAGGAAGAGTCTTCCAAAAAAGAGATTATATTGATATCATTGAAGGACCACATCTAGCAAAAGAAGATGCAAAACAGAATATCAAAGAACCATGGGCTGCACTTGATGAAGAGAAGACATTAAAATCAAAGATCGAGAGAGCTTCCTCATGGTTACCATCAAATCTTCCATGTATTCAAGAGAAAAATCAACAAAAAGAGGAAGATGTGAAGGTCATGATAGAAGACATGAAGAATGATCCAGATCAGTAAAAGGACCAAGGAAGTCACAACTATATTCAAATACAGTTCCAGACAGTCACTAAGTTACAACATCACTCTCTTCCTCAACTATGCTTGATCCCTTCAAAGTCAAATCATTTGGTCTTTGAAATCTGGATACCCATCAAAGCATGCATTTCAAGCCTCCACGTCATTTTGTCTATCATCTCGATGTGCACATGGTTCCATTCGAAGTATTTTTATACTTGAAAATGATTTTGTTTTTCAAGTAGGGTAGGGTAGAGAAAAAAAAAAGGGAAAAAATGAAAAATGAAAGGAAAAACTAAAAATCTAAGGTGAAAACCTCCTCAGAGGCGTCGCAGATTGGCTCGTTGATTGAAAACCTCCATGAGGCGGTCAATGGGCTGGAAAGAAGAGAAAAGAAAAAGAGAATAAGATCCCTGGGTTAAAACCTCCCTTCGAGGTGCCCAGGGCAGGCAATTAGGGTGAAAACCTCCTTGAGGCGCCCTAGTTGTTTTAAAAAAAGGAACAAAAAATAAAGAAAAAGAAAAATGAATTTCCAGTTGTTTTGCAGGTCTGCATGAGAACTTCAGGAAGCAGTAGCAACAGGTGCCAAGAGAGCCCTGAAACCAATAACAACACCTATCCTACCTTCCCTCACCCTTCTCCATCATTCTTGACATTATTCCGACCTCACAGTGCTTCTTTTCTGAAAGCTGTGTTTTCTACAAGAGACTCCTGTAGAAATTACAGAGAGATAGAAATGGGTTTTAAAAGCAGTTTGGGAAACAGACAATGCTCATTTTTTTCTTACTGTTCAAAAAAACTACAGAATGCTCTGATACAAAAATAAATAGAGTAGAAATTTATTTTTTCCCTAACTTGAAAACCGTGCATCCATTTAAAAAACTATTTTATGGTGAGTTATATAGGGATGATGGCAACATGCCCAGGTAATTTCAACCAATTCCAGTGCACAGTTTCCAAGAAATCATCCTCCATCACCTTCAACCAGTTTTTCATTTTCTCCATATCTATGAATCCATTTAAAAACCTTTTTCATGGGGAGATGCATATGGGTGATAGTAACATGCCCAAGCAATTTCAGCCAATTCCAGTGCATGGTTTACAAGAAATTGACTTCCATTACCTTCATTCATTTTCAGTGTTTCTTGAAATCCATGCATCCATTGACCACAATTTTTCTATGGGAGGTGCATAATGACGATGGAAACATGCTCAGAAAATTTCATTTTAATCCAGTCTATCGTTTTGGAGATATGGACAAAACAAGTCATTGTCCCATTAGAATCTAGCATCAGCAGCATGAGCATGCAAATCTCAAGGTAGAAGCAGACTCCTGCAACTTAGATCCAGCCAGGGGATGCCTGCACAAGAAAAACAGTCACACATCAGACAACAACAAAGCATAGCAGCTGATACCCTTAAAAATCAAGCTCCAGAAGTAGAATCGGTGCAGCCACAGATGTGTAGAACACGCAAGGAGCAGGATCCTGATTGAAGATCACCTATACAAGGAAGTTGAGCCACCAATCCAAAAGCCACAGGCGCCAGCAGCAGAAATCCATGGATAGAACGCCAAAGCCTAAGCATGCAATAGCACGGCAGCACGCAATTCTTGACTAGCAGGTAAGTGACTAAAATCGTTCCTCTGCTACATGGGTATAGTTTAAAAACTGCTTGGAAAATGAGATGGTTGTAATTAAACTAGATCGGTGGCCAGCAAACTGGCCACCCTTATCTAGTTCAAATAGCTCTCAGTCGGAGTTCACACTGCATGTGTGTCCTGTCAACTCATGAGAATCTGGAAACAGGTAGTGGTGGTTGTTTAAACTGCAATGCAATTGATGAGAGGTGATATCAGATAGAAAGCATAAGATTTCATGATGACACTGTAGTAGGGACCAACAATCCAAATAATGCCAACGCACATTTTTTCCAGCTCACCATCAGCGGAAATATCTTAAAGAAAACATAAGTATGCCTCTTGGAAACTCCTTCACCACCTTTTCTTCCATTTCATCCTTGTCCACTTAGCTGCAGTAAGCTCTATATCACCACCTAACCTCAAAATCATCATCTGCTATTGTTTTTAGCCATTCTTTTGCTATCGGCATTGTACAGGAAATTGTAACAGTTCTACAGGAGGACGAGTGAGCAGTCTTGCAGAAGAAAAAAAGGGTATTCTCATCCAAATTTTGGCTCGAAGAGGTAGGCTCGGTGCAAATCCACTTTGAATTTTCATATATACAAGGGTGATGTGGTTGTAAGATAGAATGGAGCCTGAAAAGGGAAAGGAATTGCATTCAAAGAATTCTGCCTGCTTCGTAAGAAAAACACAGTTTTCATCTATTCTCTGTTTCTAAAGTATTGTCTCTTCTTCACCCTGGTTTTCACATATACAATGAATGATTCAATTTTAGGGAAGAATTAAGCCTGAAGAGAGGAGTAATTGCATTACAAAAAAAAAGAAAAAAAAGTCTGCCTGTTTCTTAGAGAAATACACAGTTTTTTCTCTGTTTCCTAGTTTTTGAAAATTGTTGTCTCCCTATTCACCTGAGATATTCTAGAACACTCTGAACATCATGACAGGGGGATTTATGAGGAAGGAACCTCTGAACTGAACTAGGCTACATGAACACCCAAAGATGGTAGCCCTCTTTACTAGATCAAACCGGATGCCCTTCTTTGAAAAGCTTCATGGGTATGATGAAGAAGTAACAGAGAAATTTGTCTTGTCTTTGAAACCTCACTCAAAAACTCATGCCACTGTCTGTCTCAGGAGTCTCACTATAGAAATCACCCTAGAACTCATTAGCAGGGTTACCAGTCACCCACTTGGACTACTCTAGAGCAAGGAAGAAAAACCAGTGGGTCAAGTTTCGAAGAACACCTTCTTCCATCTAGATGAGTATCTTGTAGAGGACAAAATGGCATCAGGAGAACAAGCATACCTTACTCCTGGGATGAGGTCAGCTATCAGATTATCAAGTACATCTCTTGTGAAGGAAGGTACAACATAGTTTATGGGTACCATTTCAGACTTTTACATGAGTGAAGATATGGCATGGATCTTCTTGCACCCCAAAAACTCAGTATTCCTTATTTTCTCCTCCAATCCCTAATAGATTCGAGCAATAAATTGAAGCCAAGAGTTCTAAACCAATTGGCTCACCATGGGCTGATTAAACTACTGGTGGAAGAGGCCCTCCACACCTTCACAATACCCATAGCCTGGGAGAATTTTATAAATATGACAAGGGAAGATGATGTGAAATCCTTCACATATGACCACAGTCCATCTGAAAGTGAGGGAGAACAAGAAAAAGGGGAAGATGAGGAGGAAACAGAAAAAGAGGGAAAGACCAAAACAGAAAAGGAATAACTTGAAATAGAGGAGGAAATCAAAATAGAAGATGAGAAGGAAGAACCTAAAACAGAGGAGGAAATCAAAACAGAAGATGAGAAGGAAGAACCTGAAACAAAGAAGAAAAATACCAGAGTAGAGAGGAGGAAACCCAGAACAGAAAAGAAAAAGACTACAACAGAAAAGTAAAAGACTAAAATAGAGAAAAAAAGACTAAGACAGAGAAGGCATAAACTAAACAAGATGACAAGGAAACCAAAATAGAGCTTGAGGAAGCAAAGCTATCAGAGGCATCGAAGACAAAAGAAGAGGAAAAAGAGGAAGAAGAAAGACAATAGTGGGAGGAAGTGGATAGCAAGGAAGGATTCCATGATAAAGAGGAGGATATCACATCAGAAGCATGGGATGTCAGGGAATCCATCAGAGCCATCATGGATGAAGAGATAGACTAATTGCTCAAAGGATGAGCAACCCATTCAGTAGGGGGGTGATGATGAGCCCCAGAAATGGGTAATTATATGAGCTCATTTAGCCTCCTAGCTCAGCATAATCCACCATTCTCATTAGTTTATTTCATTTTTTTTTAATATATTTATGCTAATAGAGTGAATTTGGTTAGTCATTATGCCATGAAGTCTAATGTGTGCTTTATGGAGATTTTGGTCAATTTTTGGGCAAATTCAAAGGATTAATGAGCATTTGGCAGCCAATATTCAAGGGAAACAAGGGAGATGATTTGTAGGAGGGTGTCCCCTTCATTTATGACTCCCTACCTTGAATCCTCCTTCAGAAAGTCGAAGCAGAAACAACCACATTGATGCATCCAAGGGGGCAGCCTGGCAAGTCAAGAAGAATTGTTGTCTATCTCTAGTTCCACAAGCCGAGCCCCTTGATTTTAGGAGGACTATTGGAGGACTCCATTTGTATAAATAGGGGGGTTTAGAGCCTCAGTAGGTTGGTTGGATTTTACTTGTTATTAGTAGATTTTCGCACTTTTGTGCAGCATTGTGTTCAGCTCATTTTCGATTTCTTTTTTGAGAACAATTTATGTAATGTAACTGCTATTTTTGATAATGAAGATGAAACAATGTTTGAGACAACACTGATCTATTTCAAAGGGTTGAATCTCTTGGGTTAGGGCCTAATGCAAGTTTCCTAGCACCTCCTACTGTGTACTTATATGTTTTGCTTCTGTTCATGAGTTAATTTTTGTTGCATAGATTCATTTTACCTTGTTAGATTAGGTTGCTTTTGATGGTTAGTATAGTTGTTTTTGTTTTAGTTTCTCAAGTAGGTTGCTGCAATGACAGAATAAGATTCAAAAAGGCCAACAACAGGCCCTGATCTCCCTTCTCCCTTCCTGGGACTATGATATGAGGTCAAGGCACTTCTGCTGCCACCAAAAACATAGTTTTTTCTCTTCCATGCAACTGTTAGTGTGATAACTTAATTTGCAAAGATTGATATATTTGTTCAGATTCAGTTGCTTGGATCATTTCCTGTTCTTTTACCATAGTTTTCTCTGCATGCTTTTCTATTCACATGTTATTGTTCAACATCTTCTGTTTGTAGGTCAGAAATTAGGTCAAGCTAGAAAAAGTTTTGTTTTCATGATATAGTTAGTTCCTTCTTTGATTAGTTTTGATAAGTAAATGTGCAGATCTCTTGTAGGACATCTCAACTCACCATAAATCCATAAAAATTCCAACACCAACTCACTTCTCATAGATTTCCCAAGTCATTCGCAACATTTCGCCAATCTGCCCAAATGTCTGTGTTTTTCCCCATAAGTTTCATTCTTGCCGTTTGAACAAATCCAACCATCACGTTCATTCTTGATCTTCCTTGACAAGTTCTAGACACCTCAACACCTTCATCTAGTCTTCATTTCCCCTTTCTTACCATTTTTCCACCTTCAAAACTCCAAAAATAGCTCTCGACCTCCTCTTGTAGATCCCCTACAGCCTCCTGTAGAATTTCGTGTGAGTGATTTTTTGAAGTCTGATCGCTATGGAAGTCTTCAGAAGAGTACTAGGAGCTTCTTAGGACCTCTCCACACCTTTCTTACCCTCTGCAAAAGCCAACTCCATCTTCCTTCACCACCAAACCTCTGCACAATCACAACCAGAAAAATCACAAGCATAATGACTTCACATAAAAACACTCAAATGCACAAAAAGATGTTTTCTTCTCATTTATTTTCAGGAGTAGCTTGAATAAATGCAATTTCATCAGTTTCCATCTCATTTCTTGCAAAAGTAGGGATAATAGGTAAACTAGGGTTTGCTAGGGTTTACGTTTCATTTCATTTTTCCTTCCCTTTCTGCAAATAGAATAGTCTCTGTAGCGTTAATTTTCTTTCATCACAGTTAAAAGCTTCTTCTGAGAATTCATAGAAGTTGACTTAAGCTCCTAGTGATCTTGCGCTAGTTGACCAAGTGAATGCTTGCAGTAAGAGCTAGTATTTGTGCATACAACACCGTCACTTCCAAGTTTGTTACGAACTACCGGGTTGATAAAAGTAAAGAAGGAAGCCCCAAGACTTGCGACTTTATTGCTGCAATACTAGAGCTCGCCATTCTTGAAAATGAAAATTTCTTCAAAAACATTGTATTTGCTTTCTTTTGCTAAATTTTATTTTGGTTTCTTTGGTTTTGTGAAAGTGAATTGTGATTTTTCGAGATTTGCCTTGCTTATTTGGAGGAAAATTTGTATTTGAAACTTGCATTCTCTTCAAACATTTAAGCTGGCTTATTAAAAAGTTTAAAACAATTGCTTTCATCTCTTTTTAGAGTAATATAGAATTTTGCATTATCATCTACACCTTGCATTAGGGTAGTTTTGCATTATTAAAGCATCAATAGTGTTTTAGTTTTTGTGAGTGTGAAGTCTGCTATAAGAAAAGAAAAGGAAAAAGTTTGTGCTTTATAGAAGTTTCTTAGAACCCATGTAGAAGTTACTTTTCATCGAAGAACAAACAAGTGCATTGCATATTAGTTATCTTTTCATTAATTTCTTTTGTTTCATAAAAAACACCATTGGTTTCCTTTCCATATTGTCCCTTTGACTTAAAAGAATAGCCACTTAAAATCAAGTGCTTGATAAAATACACTAGATCTTTTTGTATTGTCAATCAGTATACACCAACAAGTTTTAGGTTTATTTAGGGTCTTAGATTAGGCGAGAGGAGAGTAAACTCTCCAAGACCACTATAAATTGTAAAACATAGAAGTCTGAACAAAGAGTGAAATCCAATAGCGTTAGGGAGACCGGGAAAGCTCCGTGACTGGGAGTTAAGCACAAGAGTTTGTGAAGATAGGGATGAGAGATACCCCCTCTCTTACATGTCGGATCTTACCTCATGATTATTCCGCTGAGCTTCTGATACGAGTTGGTATAATTAGTTGCCTATCCTAGGGATATACACAGGTGGCTGTGGAGGGGAATCCCATGGAACCTAAGGTTGATGTTGCATCACATTCAATGGTACTTCTGGAGGGCACCCTTGCGAAGCTTGGGGTCTTGCACCAACAAAGGTTGTTTTCTGGAGGTCAGCGTAACTACCTCTGATACCTTCGCTAGTAGACTTGGGGCGTAATTACCCCAGTCTATTTTTGGAAGGCCTTTATTATTAACTTTCTTGTATTTTGGTGTCCGGTCCTAATCACCCGGAGCGAAAATACTTGGAAGTTATTTGATTGCTGAATTCTTTTGGGACATTTTTAGTGTGTGTACTGTGCTCCTAGTCGGCCTAGCTTTCAATTTTCTTGAGTCTTTAAGTATATCTTACCAAAATAATTCAAAGTGGCTAACTGACCACCTTGACGGTCCTTTAGACTTCATGGGCTTTCACCTGTGAGTCCACAACCTTCTCCTAGAAGGCTTAGGAGTGATTCTGCCAGTGGTTTTCAACCAGTGGCAGCAGCTGCATCGGAGATTGATCCCCACTTGGGGGCATTAGTTCACAAGATAGGCCTGGTACTATAATAGAGCTTGAGAGGAACACACCAATTCTTTCCTAAGTGCTCTTCTAGTCGGAAGATAGTATTAAGGTAGAAGAGCTTTCAAAGTCAATTGCAGCTCCAAATTCTCCTCTCCCTTCTGATCATACTAACGTATTGTTATATATTGGAACTCTGACTCATAGGCCTTCAAGCCCAGGTCCACACACATCTATCCCTTTGATGACCACTGCTAGAAGCATGGCAACGACCACGAGTGCTACAAGTATGTAGACTCCCATGTCAGTGCAAGGAGGAGGAACGATTTCCATCCCCTCTACATCCTTATTTGGGTTTACTTCTATTCCGTCGACGAGTGGAAGTTCTCAAGCCAATGCATCCAGTTTTGGATTCTTCCCTTTTGGAATGTCCTCTTAAGGTATTCCTTTAGTTCCATTAAATGTACCATTAAATGCCTCCACTTCCATGATGAGTGGATCGGCTTATTTTTAGGGTTTCCCATTTGGAAGTGGTCATATACCACATTCCCATTCGACAACATGGTCTATGCCTTTTCCTTTCATAGGTCAAGGTAGTAATCCTTTTTAGAGTTGGACAAACCCTGCGATTAGTGGGATAGGAACTAGGAATCATTTTTTCAACCAACAAGGGAATGTATCGTATTCCTCAGTCAATTCATTTTGAATTTTTCCACCCTTAGCTAATGCTTGGAACCCTTACCAGAGGCTATCACCTCCTTACAATAATTTATTAGGGGGGAAACTTTGCCGGTTACAAAGGTTTTTCGACTAGAGTTGTTCAAACTCCAAGTTTTACTAGACCACAAGGGTCACATTTTGGTTTAGTAGGTTCTACCAATTAGTTCAGGCAACTTGGTGCCTTTCAAAATCTAGGTCATTCTTTTCAGAATTTTAGGAACCCCACCCAATCTGGGTGGAATCCCCAAGGTCCTCCACGACTTCCTTTTCTAGCCACGCTTAATCTACCAGACTTGACTAAGTTGATGAATGACCGAATCAGATACAATCTGGCTTGGCCTTCGGTCCCAACCAAACTTCCATTGGATATTCCAAAATTCGAAGGGAAGAGTGGTGAAGACCCGAGTGACCATGTAACCACGTTTCAATTATGGTGCTCATCTAACTCTCTGATCAATGATTCGATCAGCTTGAGGTTATTTCAGCGCACTCTAACTGGGAATGCAGCTAAGTGGTACATAGAGTTTCCAAGGGGCACCTTTATGTCTTTCACCAATTTGGCTAACATTTTCTTAACCATTTTCAATTTCCTGTCCGTTAAAAAGCCAAAATTGAACTTTTGGCCAATTTTCATCAGGACATGGTTACTCACATTCCAGATCATATCCAGGAATGGAGACGGAGAAAGAGGCTCATCAAAGCTGAAATTCCACCTGAATTCCGTCTCAAATGGTTTTTAAAATCATTACAACCCAAGATCTCCAAGGATGTTTCTATGTCTGGTGTTTATTTGGAAGAGCAGGCTATCTTTTGTGCCCAGTAGTTAGAACTTATATATTCTCAATTTGGGACTCTTTAGAAAATCTTTCCTGATGCTCCTAGATCCACGGTTGATATAGCCAAACCGAAGCCAAGCCCTTATGCTGATGGTATTGTTGGATCTATTGATGAAAATGCGATGAACCTTTTGAACCAACTGCAGCAGTTGTCTCTACAAACTACTTCTTCCAATCAAGCTGCATCGTCCACTCCTTTGCCTTCCCAACCTTCTTCCGTAAATGTTTTTTTGGCTTCTAACCCCAAAGGAAATCAAAATTTCGATGGGAAGAAGAAGGGATGAGGTAAAAAGAAGAATCGGGATGGGAAGGGTAATGTGAACAAGCCCTTCAATGGTGCTGGTGAGGGTGGAAAAGAGTCTAAGAAGAAAGTTAAATTTCCATGCAAGTTATGCAGTGGAAATCATTTGACTCATCTTTGCCTGAAAATTCAAGATGCTTAGCGCCTGTTTGTGAAGCAAGGGTCTTCTAGTTCCCAAGTTATCTTAACTAACCCTTTCCTACAAAAGCCGTAGCTACTTGCTAGCGCAAACTTAAATCCTGGTACCTCTGTCGGGGGCAACGAGGAGGGGGACAATTCCTCAAATGTTTTCATGATGAGTTTTAATGTCAATGTGGCTACACAGTCACGAGATTATGGTGAAGTAGAAACATCTAAGGATAAATCTGTTCTCGGAACTACAGATCCATTTCATATTGAGCAATCCTCTGTCGAGTCTATACCTCGGATAGTGAAAGGTTCCCCCAAGAGCGTGGCTATCAACCCTAATGCTAGGGGAGTCCAAAACTACTCCATTATAGAATATCTGGCTCAAACGCCTTGCGCTATGTTTGCTTTAGAGGTACTCCAGTCGTGTCCTGCTCAATGAAGTGCTTTGCTTTCAGAAATCAAGGCAGTTGATCCAAACAATTCCTTAGTGCTCACTTTTGATATGCTCAATGTCAAAAAGAGACTTCCTCATCATATGGCTTTTCAAATAAAGTCTACTTACCAGAAAACTAATATTTTTCGAACAATTACAGATGAGGGAGCTTCCACATGCGTAATGTCTACATCATGTTGGAAGGCCATTGGATCGCCTTTGGCTGTTACTTCACCCACTCTCTTGATAACATTTGACGAACATTCTCATAGGCCACAGAGATTATCCCGACCTTTCCTATATGTGTTGGAGGAAAGGTCATTAATATGGAAGTAGAAATCATTAGTGCCAACCTCTATTACAATCTCCTCTTAGGACAAAATTGGATTTATGAAATGGATGTCATAGTTTCGACTCTGTTTCGCATCCTTTTTTTTCCTCATGAGGGGAGGATTGTTAAAGTTGATAAATTGGATTATTCTCTAGCTGAAACTCAAGCAACTTTGGATTCAAATGTTCCATTGGTGGATAAGCCCCATCAACCTATCAAAAATCTAGGAGTTGGGATGTATTCTTCTTTGATGGGTACATTTTATCTTCCCACTCCTACAGCTAGAATCAATGCCATTTCATTCTCCAAAGAGTCTTCACGGGAAGAGTTCTTGCGGACTCGTTATTTTTCAGACCCTTGGACCTTTCCTTCACCTACAACCACATTAGATGAAGGACATGTTGGTGGAATGACATTCCATATGTCTGCAACAGAGCTTAGATATCAGTGTATCATTAACTCTGTAGATGACCATCCTACTCATTTTTAAGAGGAGGAGTTAGATGGTGATGTGGCCCTAGGTATTATGGATTTCTTAGATATGATTTTTCCATCTGAGAAAGCAATATTAGAAGCAATGACGAGTGTAGATCGACCTTGGGAAGATTTACACAATCGTTCATATTTTCTTCCCCCATTATAGGAAGTCAAATCCAGGTTCTCCAATCTTCTTACTAGCAATGTTTGTACAGTTTCAAACCCTTTGGCTCCAGCACACTTTCGTGCCAAAGGTAATATGTGGGTTATTTCAAAAACTGTACCAGTAAACATCTCTAGGAACCCTAATGTGATAGAAAATGTCTTTATCGGAGCCGAGTGTTCCCTTGAAGAGGTTCAAATTTACACTGACCTCTTTAAAGTGTTTCAAGATGTATTCGCTTGGTCTTAAGAAGAAATGCCTAGTATTGATCCATCCATCGTTCAGCATGAGATCAAGATGTATGTAAATGCTAAGCCGATTCGTCAGAAGCTTCGGCCGGTTAATCCTAGGAAAGCAACAACTATTAAAGCTGAAGTAGAAAAGCTGCTCAAGGCGGGTTTTATATACCTCGTTCCTTTAATGGATTGGGTTTCTAATCTAGTCTCAGCTGATAAAAAACAAGGAACGATTTGTGTATGCATTGACTTTAGGGATTTTAACAAAGCTTGTTCGAAAGATAATTACCCCACACCATTTATTGATCAGATAGTTGATGAATGTGTGGGTAATGAGATTTTATCCTTCATGGATGGATTCTCTGGTTATAATGAAATATCTATCTTTCCAGAAGACAAGCATAAGACATTTCTCATTTGTCCTCGAGGTACCTTTGCGTACAAACAAATGCCTTTTGGTCTTAAAAATGCTGGAGCTACATTTCAGCGGGCAATGTCTTACACTTTCCACGACATCAAGCATGTCATTGAAGCATACCTGGATGATTTAGCTGCTTGTTCTTGAAAGAGAATCAATCATCCTAGTCACATTCGGTTGGTTTTTGAGAGATGTCGATTTAACAAGATCTGGTTGAATCCAAATAAATGCATTTTCGTGGTTATATCTGGTCGGTTGTTATGGTTCATTGTAACAACTAAAGGGATTCGAGTTGATCCCTTCAAGGTTGAGGCAATAATTCAGTTGCCTCCCACATCTTCCATCTGACAACTTCAAAGTCTTCAGGGGAACGAAAATTTCTTGAGACGATTTAGAGCAAACTATGCTAAGATAACTAAAGGATTTATTCGTTTGCTAAGGAAAGGAGTTCCATTTTTATGGGATGACTTTTCACAATGATATTTTTATGCCTTGAAGTAGGCGTTAATATCTGCCCTATTTTTGAGTCCACCGGATTATGGTAGAGATTTCCTTTTGTATCTTGCAGCCGTAGAATCAACCATAGGTATGGTTCTGGTTTAGGAAGATGATGCTCTCATGGAGCACATGATTTACTACTTGATTCGAGGCTTGGTAGACCCTGGACTACGCTATTCTTCGGTTGAGAAACTAGCCTTGCAAGTTGTCCATGCTATCTAGCGGCTTTGTCATTATATTCTACTATGCAAAACCTTTGTCTTAGCGGCGGTCAATCCTTTCCAATTTTTAATCAGTAGGCGAGTGATTGGGGGCAAATACAATTGATGGATTTTTATTTTACAACAATTCGATTTTAGGTTCTTGTAAGCCAAGTCTAAGAAATCATCAGTTTTTGTGGAATTAATTTTCGAGCTGCCTTGTGGAGAAGATATTGTTTGTGAGGAAAGTTTTCGGGACAAACATCTATTCCTCATCTCTTCACAAGATCCCTGGTATGGTATCATAATCTATCTCCAGAATTTGAAGTTACCTCCTGCTTCCTCCAAGGATGAACGTCGAAAATTACGTCACGTGGCTAAGACCTATGTCATCATTAGTGATACATTATATCGCCGAGGGGTTGATTCAATCCTTAGGCGTTGTTTAAATTTAGAGGAAGGAGAGTCTGTGCTTAATGATTGCCACAGTGGAGCTTGTGGTGGTTATCTTTCAAGGCTTGCTACAACCCAAAAAATCTTGCGTGCCGGCTACTTTTGGTCTTCGCTTTTCAAAGATTGTATTGAAGCGGTCAAATTTTTCCACCCTTGTCAAGTCTGTATTCAAAAGATGCGTGTGCATCCAGCTCCTCTTTTCATTGTTATCACTGTCGGTCCTTTTACAAAGTGGGGTATTGACTTTACTACTTGTAATTTGCCTTCAACGGTGAATCACAGGTACATTATAATGGCCATAGACTACTTTATGAAGTGGGCTAAGGCCATGCCTACTTATAAAAATGATAGTGAGACAATGGCATTATTCCTCTTCAATCAGATTATTTCACATTTTGGTATCCCGAGAGAGATTGTCACTGATCACAATAGTCTCTTCTAGAACCAACTAGTGTCCGAATTGGCTCTTAAGTTGGGTTTCTGGCAGGAGCATTCATCTCCATATTATCCTCAAGCCAATGGACAAGTCAAAGCCGTGAATAAGTCCCTTAAGACAATCTTGCAAAGGACAATTGACAAAAATTGCTCCAATTGGAATGTCATGTTGTATCTGGCTCTCTAGGTGTACCGAACCTCGGTAAAAACTACCACCAGTTTTACACCTCTTCAGTTAGTGTACGGGCTGGAATATATTTTTCCTATTGAATGTGAAATTCCATCCCTTAGGCTCGCTGTTGAGCTCCTTCCAGAGACCACTAGTCTAAAAGAGTTCCTCCTTCATTTGGAACATCTCGATGAGCAGCGTCGAGATGCCGCCATAATCAATGAGGCTCATAAGAAAAGGGTTAAAACTCAATTCGACAAAGTTGTCCATCCTCGAGTATTTTTTGAAGGTGACCTTGTCTTGGTTTATGATCAAGATAAAGATGCCTTGGGGGTAGGCAAATTTAATTCTATGTGGTATGGTCCCTTTATAGTGAAATGAGTTTTAGGAAAAGGGGCTTATGAATTAGTCGATTTTGAAGGGAACAAGTTGGCGGAGCCCTGAAATGGGCCTTACCTCAAGAAGTACTTTGCTTAGGTTATGGCTGAGCAATGGCTTCTTTGTATATTTTGTATTTTTGTACATTTTTTATCAGGATTTTTTTTGATATTGACAATTTTTGTATCTGCTTTGGCAGGTGTTGATGGATGACTTGGTCTATTTCAGATTCGCTGAAGGTGCTAGTCGGCATACTCAAAACCTCACTTCCGTAGCTTGGGTGATTTATTATCCATCTGGTTAGTTGATGGTGTCAAGTGGCATATGTATTAGTTCCAAGTCAAATAATATTTCCAAATATACTGTCATCATTAATTTACTATCCGAAGCTATTTTTTATGGAATTGATTCGTTGGTAGTATATCTTGACTCACAACTAGTAGTGTCACAATTGAATAACATTTATCGGGTTTGAGATCCTTATTTATATCACCAATTTTTGAGAGTGAGGATGCTGCAACGATAATTTGTTTATATTACTTATTTGCACATTCCATGATCTAAAAATTCATTGGTGGATTCTATTGCTAATCAAGCATTAGATTGGCATATCATTCATTCATCAAAATAAAAACAAACATAAAAAATTTGGAACTGCTATATATATATATATATATATATATATATATATATATATATATATATATATGATAAAACTACCCTTGTGTACATAAAGTGTTTCAAAAATAATATACAAAATCAGGACTAAATGCCCATAATCATGTCCAGTCTATCTATCGACCTGGCTCAGGATGAGCGGCTAAGAAGGTGACCACTGCATTGGCCACACACCAAAGGATGCGAACCCAGTCTCTTGGTACTCCTACGATGCGGTGCTGCATCTCTTTAGGTAGGTCTTCTATGGAGACCATCGATACATGGTGAGTCAACCTCACCAAGTTTCTTTGGATTGCATATAAGACCCTCTCTATCTCAACAGTCGCCTCTTCGGCACCTCCTCCGTGATGCCTGTGCCACAGAAATCTGTCTAGTCGTACCGGATCCACATTTGGAACATGATCTTTATATTAGTATTTTAATCCCATAAAAATATCTTTAAGTTCATTTTCATATTTAAAAAAATAAAAATAAAAAATTTTCTTAAAATTGATAAAACTTAAAAATTGGTTACCTTTCTCTCCCCATGCTATGTTTGGTGGCAGCACCAAATTTGTATCTCCTCTAAAATCCATGCCAACATAGGGATTGTCATCCACAGTGATGATTTTTTGTTCCCACTAGGAGAAGAACTCATCATCGAAACCAGTCCTTGGCACGTCCCTGCATCCAAGGCGTTTCATTAGGTTGGCCCACCTACCCGTTCGAGGATCTCGGGGGCTACTGATAAAGACTCATACTCTGGGACACAGCCCAGGAAATTTATCGAAGAAGGAGTATAAAATGGTCCCATATCTGAAATTTTTGGTATGCCCTTCCTGAATGGAGGACAACTGGCTCTTTAAATTGGTAAGAAGAGGTGTACACCAATAAAAGACAATGGTGAGACACTCCACGGCCAAGCTCATGGATACTCGTGACACTTGGTGCAATGAGGCTGATCTGTTTATCCTGGCTATGGTGAACAGTAACATCCTTAGGGACAAGCTCTCCACATGTTTTATTGGAATTCAGCTTCTAATTTTTTTTGGATGCCCAGGAAAGTATATATGTACATAGTCTTCCACTAAAACACTGCCTCGTGTCCGGCCAGTCGAATGTACAACTTCTCCTCTCTAGGAGAGACTAGTGATAAAGTAAATATCCTCTACCTCTATCCTCAAAGGCATTTGATCAATCATAAATGCATCATCTTCGATACTCCAACAGTGGATTAGAATTTCAAGCAAACGGGTGTGGGCCTTCATATTGGGCATTTTGAAAATTTTCAATAAGCCACATCCCCTTAATGCATCTAAGGCCTGCTGATCATTCATAACTTCATTATCAATGGTAGTATGCTCCCTCTCTCTCCATGTTATTTTCATCCTGAAAGAAAATTAAGTTTCAACCGTTAGATTTTTGTGTTGAAATTTCAAACTACGTATACGTGGGTCCCTTTCACACACAGTCACATGTAGGGCCTTTCTATATGTGGGTTTATAATATCCAACCTGTGTATACGTCACGTTGAAATTTTCAACATAAATTCCTACAGTCAAACCTCAATAAAAATTTCTAAAAACAATCATAAAGTAATGCAAGCTTGAAATGGGGTTTACCTGATGATTTTGATCCAATTTGAATAGTCCAATTCTTTGGGGGGCAAGTTTGCTCTTTTTTGCTCCACATCTTTTGCTCTCAACACAAATGGTACAAATGGTGAGTCAAAAGGTCATTTTATAGCTTTGAAAATGTCAAATTTTTTCAAAACTTGATTTTTTTGTTTCATGAATCTTTTAACTTGTGAGCCTGGATTGTCGAGAATAGGTTGTTTTTTCACGACATTTTGGACGCTTCTTCGGAAATTTCACATCGGTTCCATGACTGCTAACCCATTATGGCAGGTATCATTTACTCACTGGCATATAGGTTAGGGAAACCATTTTTTCCGTTGCATTTTGCATACTAGCCTCCATTTGTCGATACACTTGCCATAGGGTCGACCCCATTGTGTTATGGTTAGTAAACCATGTTCACTCGCTGATTTTTAAATCATGACACAATGGTAGAGCCATCCTTTACATGGACATCATAGTTAGCACCTCACTGACATTGGTTGCCCATGTTGTTTTATTGAGTAGGCTCGAGAGTCTTCTCTAGTCCCGCCATGACTTGTACGTCGAAGACTCATTCCTCTTTGCTTCTTCATTTGATTTTGGCCTTATACCCTAGAGGCTCCTTTGTGTTGAGTTGTAATACTACATTGAATTTTGACCATTTGCACCTTTTGACCTTGAGCCGGCTTCACTTGGACTCGTGTTTAAGCCACTTTTGACCATGTCTTCTACAAACTCAAACTTGAAATCCCTTAGCTTCTGCAACTTGACACACCCTCAGACCCATGGAAGGAAGATCCTTTTGAGTGTCCTTTACTAGCTTTGCCTCCCTGCATTGAGCATAGGTATGTTCCCATCCTAGGAACTAGAACATCTGTTTCACTAACACTCATTCTTTCCACTGTACTATAGCATTCTTTTATTCTTTTTCCAACTTAAAGAAAAAGAAAAAAAATTACATATTCCAAAAAGATCAGGAACGGGACAACATTTCCATATATTGTTGGCAGTTAGAGTCAGTTGTGTCTCCCTTGAACAAAGCACTCAAAAGAAAGTCTCTCCTCCATTTGGGTGGGATTTAGTTTGACTTAGGCATGCCTTAACCTTGTTATTGAGTCAGTTCTCCTCTGATTGGTTATCTCTTCCAATCATATGGAGAGTTTTTTCATGCCTCCTACATGATGAACTTATACAGAGTTATCATATGTTTCGACATAGTCATCATTGAGTCATGCTTTTCTTCAAGGGAAGTAAGCCTGAGTCGGCCTCTCTAGCATGTCTCTTGACCTATTTTTCTGTCGGCCATCCCTGATTGTCAGTGTCTTGTTTGTCATCACATCAATTATATTGGTCCTTTACTCATGCCAGTTTGAGAAGGTCTCCATTGACTTCTTGCTTTCGAGTCTTGTCATTATCGACGACGACATATTGCTCTGAGGGAAGGCCTAGAGCCACACCCTCACCCTATTTTCATTACTGATAGGTCACCTTGTGCTCAGCATCGATCAATATCATGGGTCTTTGACTGAGTGGTTTCCCTTGTGCTCGACACCATCTTTTATTATCACACATTGGGGTTTGTGCAGTGCCTTCATTTCCATTTGACCATATTGGTGGATTCCTTGCCTCTGTGTCAGCTTTCATTATTGGTTGGTTCAAAGGGTTTCTATCGTGCACTAGCTACATCTTGTGTATTCCAGAAAGTGTTTTAGTCTGGTTACTACATATTTTTCATCCAATTCCTTCCACATTATTGGCCTATATGTTACATTCACACTAGATTTATGAAGGATGCCTTAATGTCTTCCTTCTAGCGGATCGTTTCCTATCAAATATGACTCATTTCTCTGGGGCAAATGTCTAGAGTCCATTTGGTAGTACCTTGGGGTTTGCAGTCATTAATGGCAGATCCTTTGCTATCGACAGTGGGAAACAATCATTATTCTCTGATTGATAGATTCTTCCAGGTGTTCGACTTCAGCTCATTTATTCGCACTTGTTAGATTGTACTGGGTACCTTGACTCTCATTATCATTATCGGTGAGTAGTCTTGCATTTGTTAATAGTATGCATCAATGACCGGTAATCAAACAATTTCTCACATGGTCGACTTTAGATCATTCATTCCCATTGTGTAGAAATGTACCACGGCGGTCGGTGAAGACCTCAGGTTTCATTAGCATTCTTTGATTCACTTGTCAGTTGCTCTTGTTGCTGCTAGTTGACACCATTCCACGTTATATGTTGCAGTCCTTCACAGTGATATTTTATATGCTGGCATCCGAGTTGCAATGTAGTATCATCTTATTCCATCATGTTCATTTGGTACTATCGGGATCAATTTTTTGGACATCAATAATCAGCTTCATCTTACAACTCCATTGATCATCTTCTTATATGTGATATTTAGAGATGTACTTGTTCGATCATGGTCAGATGATCCATTGTGTACTTTCAGTTCTTTATACTTCTATACATAGTGGATCCACTTGTACTTGATATGAAGACATGCTTTACTTTCTCTGAGCATGAGTATGCCTGCTTGAGATAGCTATTTCTTTATGATCTCCTTTTTGATGGCTTGGCAAGCTGAAATTTGGTGAAGTCCTTCTCAGTTTTTGACAGGTTTCCTTTCCATATACTTAATACATTTCGGCCATCATGTACCCCTTCTGACCTCACATATTAGGGGGCATCTATTATAGCTCCAAATATCACCCTTGGTATTTTTGATGCTTGGTTTATGCCCTAGGGCAACCCCTCCTTCTAGTCTTGGTCCAAATATTTTAAAAACAATGTTTTACTTCTTGTATGCTACTTTTCCCTGTGATAAAAGCGTGTACACGCAGGTTAGTCTATACCCAACCCGCGTATATGTGTTAAAACACTTAAAAAAAATAAATTTCCTTAATTGGGGGGGAGACCATGGGTTTTACCTGTTGATTACCTCCTTGTGCCCGTGGCCCAACTGTTCCCAACTATTTCCCAACTAAAAAACTAATTTGGGAGAAGTATAAAAAGAATTCAACGGAAAGGCCTTAGGGAGGAGAGAAATGATAGAATTACTATACTAAAATTATCCCCTAATCAAGTCTGAAGTACCCCTATACTTCAAACACTTCCCCAAGTTCAGGAAACCCTTGTTTCCTTGAGTGTTGATATTCTCCCACTTGCTTGAGATATCATGGTATTGGTTATGAAAGGAGACTGTTGAAGACTGGGACTGGATGGACTTGGAGGACAGTTCCACTTGGAGCCAGAAGAGGAAGACTCAGGTTAACTCTTTCCATGCTTATTATAGCTTTCTACAATGAAAAGAAACAATGTCTTGTTCCTGATATCGGCTTTATTTATGCATCAGATGTTATTGTTATGGTTTATGTATCAATGACTATTTTGATGTATAACTAACTATTTACTTATATGATATAAATTTGATTTCACTAAAATGCTTTATCTATATGCTGCTATGTGTATTTGAATTGGTTGATTTGCAGATTCGAAGATCGTCAGGAGTTACAGAGGGTTTGAACCTTGGCTGGAACTACCCAAACAAAGGACATCCGGGTATGTTCATCCTCACATAGTTAGTTTGTTAAAGTATGTTTCCTGAGTTGTATGCATGTTTCTTGCTGTAGATTACTCCTCCTCTATTAGGGTTCTGACCCAAAGCCCTAGGGGACTTATTCCCTTAACAGTGGCATTTCCAGAGTAGCTGTTGGAAGTCGACGCATTGGCCCTAGGTAGCCGCTAAAGGATCTAGGCAAAGTTGTCCATCATTTTGTTCCTTTGTCGCTCAAGGGATTCTTCGAGCAAGATTTTGATAGGATCTCCTGCCCCCTAATCTTTCTTTTCATCTTCCATGGGAGGCCGTCAGGATTTGTGAGGCTGGTTTTGCAAAGGTTAGACCAGTTCAAGCCCTAACTCCTTATATCCTGACCTCGTTAGGGACATGCAAAGAAAAACAAAGAAAAAAAGTTGACCGCTCTGATACCACTGATTTGGATTTAAACAAGAATGCAACAAATTACAGAGATAACCATAAACACAGAGATGCAGTAGAAATAATACTTCATTTCACTAATGTAAAATACTGAAATATGCTTACAAACAAAAATGGAAATACACCAGCTAGGGCGATGGTAGCTTATCTTTGGGAAGAGATGTGGTGGCTACATGCCTCAGAATTGAACTACAATGAGGCTCAAAGGCCATTTTATTATTGAAAAATTAGAGCAAACCCTAAAGAACCAAAACCCTAACCCGAGGAGATGTAACACCAAGAGTTAATGGGCCCCATTCGGGTGAGTTGGACAGCCAAGTTCTTGGGTTCATGACTTGGTTAAATTATCTTTGTTTAATGTGCATGATAGTCCATTGGAAAGATCTCTCCAAGCAATATGATAGAAAATACGCCTTTAGGAACAAAATTACTGGCAGGGACATTTCCAAAAAACATTGTTTATGGCTTCGAAATAGCTCTAGAATTTGGACCCAAAAAACTGCTAAAAATAGTAAACTATGCTACAATTAAGGAAACTAAAAAACTGAAAGAAGCAATGGTGAGGGTCCAAGTGGAATTGGTGGGTGGCCACCAATATCCACATGGATCGGACTATTTCCAGCAAATCTATGCTAGAGTCCGCGAGATTTAAGGCACTTTTCAAGCACAGAATTCCATCCACCACCTAGAACTTCTTGTAGCTTCTAGAATCCATTAAACACACCATGACAAGACTAATAAACCAAAACTTAACTCTAGGACTAGGTTTGACCATCCATAACTAGGACTAAAATTATGTCAAACACTTAGCATCAATGCAATCTACAAGTGTAAATGACAAATCTAAGCATAGGGGTCTCATACTTATCTAAGATTCACTATGACACATTCTTTCTTTATCACTTTAACTAGAGTTTCATCCATTAGGAAATATATAAATTATTCATTCGTATATAAGAAAAAACATGATGGGATCCATACATAGCCAGTGTCATAATACATATTCATAATCAGCATAATAACAATAGAAATACAAAGGAAACAACAACCATATAATCAACATATAAACTAGTACAATAATCATGAGATAATAAGGAGAAATAACCTCGTTTTAATGATGCAAAATCCAACCTGGTATGGGACTACCATGTTCCACCTGATGATGAACATGGTTGAGCCAAATCTCTCTTCAACTAGTCACCCTCGTGCCATATTCCAAGCATGAATGTGGGATCTCATGAAACACATCAATCAAAACCATGCAGGGTTTCCAGAGGCCAAACCACCTCAACCCATCAAACAATGATTCCACCTCACGGTCAGACATCACAAACCCATCATCATACTAGTGTCTACCCAAGCCTTCCAGGGATCTAGAGCATTTGTTCCAACCAAGGCTTCCAGGACTAGTACCTCAACCCACACCTATCGTCGAGCTTCCAGAGAGTTTTTCCAAATAGGGCTCCTAGATTCCTTTTCTAATAAAGGCTTTTAGGACTAGCATGTCAACCCAATTTGTTACAGGGCATTCAGATAATTTGTCCAACTAGGGCTTCCAAGAACTAATAGCTTAACCCAAGCTAAGGAAACATCATAACCAACCAGAAAATTAAAGAAATAAACACACAACACCATGTTTATCTAGGAAATGGCAAGGCTAGGCAAATCAATTGTCAATCCAAGAAATGCTCCATGCAAATGGAAAATCATGACCAAGAAACCACATGCATGTGTCATGAATGACAAAACTAGTGAGGATAACATACATGCAACTTAGTACCTGCAAGAAAAACCTAATGTAAGTACTGATCCTGATGTCCTCTTGCGCTTTACTCCTTTCCCTTTGTCTTCTTGGTTTAAAAATCCAAGTATGCCACCCCCTCCAAGAGTGATCTAAGAAAACTCTAAGTTTCTAAGTGTGAGAGAGAGAATAATGAGAAAGCTCCACCTAAACCTATCAAAAGCATACCCACTACTCCTCATAATATTTTTTATTAACGAGGCCTTTATTTTCTTCATTTTCCATTATTTTCCTTTATTTTCCTCCTCACATGTAACGTGTGACTTTTCACCTCCCTTCTCTCTTAATTTCCATTATTTTCATAAATAAAATGTCAATTAATGCATCATCCATTTCAAAATCATTTACCATTGCCTTTTCCATTTATTTAGCCATAATAAACCGAATGAACACCCACTAGGATGTTTTGGGCACCAATCAACTTGGAATACATGTCCCATCAACCATGGTCTTATAACCAAGGCTATTACAGAACCCTCCCCCTTGGGGGAACACCGTCATCGGTGTTCAATTACATGTATAACCAAAAGGACTGCTGAAACCAAAACATATTACCCATGGAGCTTTATAACATAGCTTGTTGTAGTATTTACAATGACATCCTACTAAAAACATGACAACCATATCGTTTACTGGAGCTTTATAACACAACTCATTACGATATTTACAATAATAACCACATATACACTTATACACACATACACATTTGATTCACCAAATAAATAATCATATTGTATGTGGAGCTTTATAAAACAACTCTAAACATTATTTACAATAGTATAAACGTATTCACAAATGCACATTTTCTGCACCATCAAATAATATAGAATTTCGTGTAGATTCACAAGGTCATGCAATGTACTAAAGCACAGGACAAGAATCGACTTTTACTTTCAACCAGGGGAACCCAATAGATTGATGAAAACAATAAGAACAAGAATAAGATAAATTAATGGCACATAACACAATATTTATCTGGGGAAAGCCACAACTCAAAACCCTGCTATCTATATTTAATATATTAGAAATATGAGTGAAGATACAAAGCTCGTTCTCACTAGAACAATTTCGCACAAGTATGCTCAACCCTCTCAACTCAAAGCAATCTCTTGGCCAACACTTAGCCAATTCTAAAGCTCTCCAAGCCCCTATGTCCTTGCGTAATTCCTAGGATGAATATCCCACATTTAAAGAGAATTAATGCTTCCAAAATTGTGCAATCCAAACATAGGTCCTTCTCTAATTTCATGCTTTATGTATACAACTCAATAAATCATATAATTGATAGTACATTATCCCTACACTCTAATGTCAAATGGGTCTTTCTCAAAACCGACATGCATGATTTTTTGATGAGGGAAGCTTAAGTTAACTAGACTGACACTTGTGGATGCACTAGTGCACCAACACACTGTTAACTCTCTATTAGTTCCACAGATGGTTTGGAACTAATTTAACTGAACATGACTCAACAAACTCAGCGATATAATTACATCTCACAATTAAACTCATCTCAGACCCCTAAAACTTAGGGAGAGAATATACATGACTTCAAAAATACTTCCAACTCAAAATTCCTAAGCTAATTAAGTTAATTAAACTTAATTAATTATTTACAAGTTGATATTAGAATAGAATTCAATTTTAATTATCAATTTAATTCAAGGACAAATTAAATTGGAATTTCTTGTTGCCATTTCTCAACACTCCCTCTCAAGAAGAAAGGGATTATCAACTACCCCAATCCTGTCTCTTTGAAACTCGAATTTACATCTTGGCATTTCCTTTGTCAAAAGGTTAGCATCTTGCTCCTCCATGGGAATGCACTCTAACAACATAATGTTGGCATTATGATACATGTGTTGTCCTTGATGGCAAATCACTGAGAGGTATGATACAGGTGTTTTCCTTGGTGGAAAATCAATCAGAGGACAGATCTTAGTAAAGAAGGTCAAGAGAGAGGTATACGCAGGTTAACCTTGATTAAAGTGCGTATACACGCGGGTGAGCAGAACAAAAGGCGTGTATATGTACATACTTAGGTTCACAGAAGGAAAGGTGCATACATGTTGGAAATCTAAGTTTTGGTTTGTGGTATTTGGTCCATGGTATTTTGGTATTGGTCCGTGGTATTTGGTCTGAAGTGTCGACCCCAGGTATTGGGTCTAAGGTATTGGTTCTACATGGTTTTGGACCATGGTATTGAGAGAAGCCTAAACCTATATAAGGAGAAGATCATTGGGCCAAGCGTGTGCAAGTGTGTGATGAATATCTGATGAAGTGTGAGATCTAATATACTGGTTATGGGTTTGAAATGCTTGGCTCGATCTGAATCAAGGAGGCTTCTATGCAGTTGATAAAGGTTGATGGACTGGATTCTTGAAGACTAAAATGTATTATCATTATATGGTATGATCATGAATAGATCTAAATACTGACACATGTTTTATCCTTTATATCGTATGGTCTGGGAATATCTAAAGTTGGTAATTACAACGAAGGTATAAGTAATTATCTTCAGATCTGTACGAGGGTTCTCTCTGGTGAAAGTGCGTGTACACGGTGGTTTGACACATTTAAGTAGCGTATACATTATGGGAGTTGATATTTCAGGTTGTTGCTAGTTCTAGTGGTTGTTGCAGAGTTCTGGGCTCTGGTTTGTGCTCTAGTAACTGTATTTTAATGACAGGGTTTCAGTGATTCATATTGGGTGATTTAGAGATTGATGATGCAGATATAGTTGATGATTGTATTGCAGTGGTGATTGTTTGTATTTATGGATCCATTCTGAAAATTTATGAAATGTGGTCCCTGGAAGAAAAGAGAAGGTTGTAGCCTTCTATCGGCCAGAACCTACGTACTAGTACATTAGCTACTATAAGAGTTAAGGGGGTTGTAGCTCCCTTTTAGGAGAGTCTGGAGAACGAGAGAAGGTTGTAGCCTTCTGCGGGTAGAAGCCTGCGTACTGGAATAAGACTGCACTAGTACATAACCATTGTAAAAAGAAGTTTATAATTAAAAGAAGATAGAGATGAATTGCAGCAGGTGGTTTTCACCCACATTGGGTTTCCACCTTACAACTTGGTGTTCATGTGTGTTGCTTATGTGTGATGATATGTTCTACTTTACTACTCCTGTTTACTATTCATATGGTTAATAATGTTCTGATGCACTCATTAAGAATCAACTAACTGAATCATAAGTTTACTGGATATACACTTGTTGCATTACACAGTTGCGTATACACACGGTTTGCCTTAACTGAAGTAGCGTATATGAATCTGAATGTGGAAATGAAAAATTTATATCGATTTGATAATACTGATTCACCCCCCTCCCCCTCTCAGTATTATTTCCAACAATTGGTATCAGAGTAGGTCCTTTAGAAGAAGCTTGATCGCTTGAAGGAAAGATCCATCAGAATGGGTAATCAAAAAAGAGAGGCATCCATCAGGCCACCAATCTTTGATGGGAGCAACTTTGTCTACTAGAAGATAAGAACCACAACATATCTACAATTGCTTGGAACAGATGTTTGGGGAATCGTGGAAGGAGGATACACATATCCATCAGCAATTCCTAGAGATACAGCAGAGAGAAAGCAATATGAACTCAATGCCAAAGCTATTACTGTCTTATTGGGAAGTTTGTCACAATCAGAATTTGTCAAGGTCATGCAATTCAAATCAGCCAAAGAAATATGGGACAAAATCATTCCAAGCTACGAAGGAGATGAATAGGTAAAACGAGCAAAGCTTCAAACTCTCAGAATACGGTGTGAAAATCTTAAGATGCATAGTAATGAAAGCATAGCTAATTACTTTCTGCGTATAGATGAGATTGTCAATTGTATGAGAAATATGGGTGAAGAAGTTAAGGAAGTTCTCTTAGTTGAAAAGTTTTTAAGATCCCTATCTGCTAAATTTGACTCCAAAGTGTTTGCCATAGAAGAAAAGGAGGATCTGTAGAAAATCACTGTGACGCAACTTCACGTTATCTTAACTACTTTTGAGATGAGGAAAGGAGGACCATCAGATATGAGAGAAGCTGCATTCAAAGTGTCAGCAAATGAATTAGGATACATTTCAGAAGGAGAAGATAAGGTAAATTTTGTCAAGAATCTTGAACGAGGATCTGGAAGGTTCAAAGGTAAGCTACCTTTCAAATGCTTTTCATGTGGTAGAGTTGGTCACTACGCTACTAGACGCCCTCATAACAAAGGAAATATGTCTGAAGAAGGTAATAGAAGTTATTATATCCATGATAAAAGTAATGACTCATCCAATAGTGATGAAGACATTAGACTTCTCATGGTATATGAAAATAAGAACGTAGAACCAGAAGAAGTTACTAGATTAAAAGAACAGTTGGAGTCAGTAACCAGAGTAAGGGAGCAATTGCAGGATGTAGTAAAAGATCAAAGCATAAAAATTCAGAGACTTGAATCGAAGATCCTCTCTCTAAAATAAGATCTTAAAGAATCAAAAAAGCAGAATGAAGAATCTCTTGAAGAACAAGAACATGAAGTGATTGAATTAAGGCATCAAGTGGAAGAAGGAAGAAAAGCTGAAGAAAACATAAGGAAGCAATATCTGGAAAAGGAAGAACAACATCAGGTTGAGGTAAATATCTTAAAAAGTAAATTAGAAGAAAAGGATAAACTGTTACGATTTCAAGATAGTACTAAGATTTTGGATTACATTCTTGGTAGTCAATGATCCCCTACTATCAAAACTGGTCTTGGCTTTTATGAATCTATTGAAGGTGAATCTAGCTCACAAGGTGAGGCAAGGAACTCTAATGAGAATTCTGAAATGCTCAACAAGGAGATGACAGGACAACCTCATCAACAGCCTAGGAAAGAAATTCCTCAAAGAAAATCCTTTACTCCTAACTATGGAAGTGATAGACGATTATTTCCTCCATTGAATAATGTTGAATGTTATGTATGTCATAATCTTGGACATGTTGCAGCCAGATGCAGAAGTAGAATGGTTCAAGACCGTCACACAAGATAATCACATTCCAGGTACTTCAAAGGATATTGTTTTGCTTGCAATATGTTTGGCCACAAAGCAATTGATTGCAATAGAAGGAACATGAAACATGTAAGATGTTATGCATGTAACAAGTTTGGACATAAAGCAAGGGAATGCAGGAGCAAAATTCAAACTCCAAAGCAAGACGATTATACATCATCACAATTCCAGGTATTGAAGAAGACAAAATTAGAGACAGAAAGGTGTGACATAACTCAGTTAGCTGACATAACAGACACAATGGAAACTGAAAGTGTAGACCTTCAGTATTCCATCTTGCATATGCTGATATAATAAAGGTAAGTCACGTATATATGTGAATCATAGGCTGGATAGTTGCGTATATGGAGCTCTGAAGAAAAGCAACAGAACAGACTCAGGAAATGGTTCGGTTGTAGTATATGATGGTTGGCACAGGCTCAGGGGGAGCATATGCTTTGAATAATGCATTGTTGGCATTATGGTTAGAATTCCTTGGTGATGATGCTTATTGACACATCTTGCTATTGATTGTTGATTGACCAAGAGAATGGATTATAGACCTTGCATGTGCTCAGGGGGAGCATGGATGGATTGGTACATCTTGGCATATACAAAGGGGGAGCTCAATCAAAGATTTCAACAGGTACTCAGGGGGAGTATGGGCAGCAGAGGGAGAAAACTTCTTGGTCTACCCTTTTCCCTTAATGTCAAAGGGGGAGAGTGACGTGGTATGGTGGTTGCCATCAAGTCCAAAGGGGGAGATTTTTGGCATTATGATACAAGTGTTCTCCTTGATGGAAACTCATTCGGAGGTATGATAAAGGCATTTAGATCTTAGTACAGCAAGTCAAGGGAGAGGTATACACAGGTTAACCTAGATTAAAGTGTGTATACATGTGGGTGAGCAGAACAAAAGGCGCGTATACGTACATACACAGGTTCACAGAAGGAAAGGCGCGTACATGTTGGAAATCTAAGTTTTGGTCCATGGTATTTTGGTATTTGTTCATGGTATTTGGGCCGAAGTGTTGACCCCAGGTATTGGGTCCAAGGTATTGGTTCTACATGGTTTTGGACCATGGTATTGAGAGAAGCCTAAACCTATATAAGGAGAAGATCATTAGGCCAAGGGTGTGCAAGTGTGTGATGAATATCTGATGAAGTGTGAGATCTAATATACTAGTTATGTGTTTGAAATGCTTGGCTCAATCTGAATCAAGGAGGCTTCTATGCGGTTGATAAAGGTTGATGGACCGGAATATTGAAGACTAAAATGTATTATCATTATATTGTATGATCATGAATAGATATAAACACTGATGCATGTTTTATCCTTTAATCTTATGGTCTCGGAATATATGAAGTTGGTAATTGCAGCCAAGGTATAAGTAATTATATTCAGATCTATATGCAGGTTCTCTCTGGTGAAAGTGCGTGTACTCACTAGTTTGACACAGTCAAGTAGTGTATACATTATGGGAGTTGATATTTTAGGTTGCTGTTGGTTCTAGTGGTTGTTGTAGAGTTCTAGGCTCTAGTCTATGTTCTGGTAACTGTGTTTTAATGACAGGGTTTCAGTGATTCAGTATTGGGTGATTCAGAGATTGCTGATGCAGGTATAGTTGATGATTGTATTGCAGTGGTGATTGTTTTCTATTTATGGATCCAGTCTGAAAATTTATGAAACATGGTCCCTGGAAGAAAAGAGAATGTTGTAGCCTTCTGGAGACCAACACCTATGTACTAGTACATCAACTAGTATAAGAGCTAATGGGGTTGTAGCTCCCTTCCAGGAGAGTCTGGGAACGAGAAAAGGTTGTAGCCTTCTGTAGGCAGAAGCCTGCGTACTGGTATAAGACTGCACTGGTACATAACCATTGTAAAAAGAAGTTTCTAATTAAAAGAAGATAGAGACGAATTGCAGTGGGTGGTTTTCACCCACATTGGGTTTCCACCTTACATCTTGGTGTTCATGTGTGTTGCTTATGTGTGATGATCTATTCTTCTTTACTTCTCCTGTTTACTATTCATATGGTTAGTAATGTTCTGATGAACTCATTAAGAATCAACTAACTGAATCATAATTTTACTGGATATACGCTTGTTGCATTACACACAGTTGCGTATACACGCAGTTTGCCTTAACTGAAGTAGCGTATATGAATCTGAATATGATATGAAAAAGTTATATTGATTTGATAATACTGATTCACCCCCCCCCCC